>PVJI01007552.1:0-77491 GCA_004026765.1 Micronycteris hirsuta
CCGGTGGCAGACAGGACCAGGTGAAGGCAATATTCAGAGATCAGCAAGCCGGAATCTTTTAAGATACACCTTTGCCGAATTAATTCCCATCCCACAGACATGATCCACACTTGCTCACACAGGAGTCACACGGAGCTGTGCTCAAAACGTGTAGATTCTCAGGACTGTGTTTACACACGTGTGGAAATCACTGCTACAATAGGGCACTTTGGGTAATTGAGAAAGGTTTAGTAGAGGGATTACCTCCACAGAAGTGGGCAAGGTATAGGGGAATCCAAGGGGTCATGTAGTACCTGGGTGAGTGACAGGGAGGGGAGGGAGCAGTTACCAGAACTTGGAGAGAGGCTTACGTGAGAGGAGCTAGGCCTTGGGTCCTTGAGGGGCCTGACAGCACACAGCAACCCTGCGGGGAGGGAGCCAGCCAGGAGTTAACGCCATGACCTCACTCCCTCCCACCTCTGGTATCCTGCCTGTTCTCTGCTGGAAGCCAGAGGGCACAGGCCTGCAGCACCTGGCAGCCTCCCAGGGCAGTGTGCAGGGCGGAGAAGGCAGAAGCGTGTGGATTTGGAGGGGCAGATGCAAGGAGGAGCTAAGTGCCAAAAGGGTTGCTCTTTTAGAAACGGTGGGGAGGGAAAGCTGTCTTTGAGCAGGGCCCTGAATGCATTGATCAGGTGCATGGAAAAGCATTCCAGGGAGAAGGAACAGCATGAGCACAAGCTCTGAGGCAGGAGTGTGTGTGCCCCTGGACTGTGAAGGGCCAAGCGCCTGGAGAGAGGTGACAGAGGGGGCCAGGGAGGAGCCGGGGCCACATTGGGCAAAGCCTTCTGGGCCTGAGTAAGGCCACTGGGTGTTCGGAGTGAAATGGGCAGCAGGGAGTGACGGGTTGACCTAGCTTGTCAAAGGATCATTCTGGCTGCTGGGCGGTATTCCGGCTGGAGGGGGCATGAGAGACGCTATTTCTCTTCAGTTAGTTTCACAAGTAGTTTGGCATTTAACAAACATGATTCAACTGGCGAGACAGCCGGCCACCCCAGAACTGGGGGGAAGTTAGTCTTGGCCCCAAGGGAGCCAAGAAGGAGTGACCGCTCCCTGCAGACTGAGCTCTGCCCCCAGGGGAGAGGGCGGAAACTCAAGCACTTCCTGGGGCGTGGCCTTGTAGTCAGGGAGACAGACAACACAGCAGCTTGTTTAACACAACTTAACCACAGGTGAGGAACACCTTCAACAGAGGGTAGGACTTGAAGGCTTAAGGGCAAAAGCTTGTGTTGAGGTTTGAACAGGGTGGGGCTAGCAAGGGAACCTTCTGGAAGAGGTGAGTAAGGGACGGGTGGGCCGACCTGGCCCGAGGGAAGGCAGGTGGGCTGGAGGCCCAGCCTGAGAGGACTCAGGTGCCCGGGTGCCAGCCTCCCCCAAGGTCCACCTGCCCCAGCACAGCTCTTGTGCCCTCCTGTAATGTCTTCTCTTTCGAGGCTGGTTTCGTGTCCACCGTAACCAGCCTTCTCCCTTGTAAAGCTGGCCGAGGCTGCCTCCATGGTGTTGGCCCTTGGACTGTGCCCTGGCGAGGCAGGTTTGGTTTTGGAGCATGTCTGGTGGCTCTACACCAGGGTTGCCCCAGGAAAGGGTTAGGGGCCTCCCCACCAGTGCCCCCTGGGGCCCAGGGTTGGAAGGGGCCCCCCTCCAGCTGCTTTACCAGGTGAGTCCTGATGACCTGAGAGGCTTTTAAACAGAAGGGACAGGATCCTCGGAGGCACTTGGGAATACTGTGTTTTGGGTACAAGAGGAATGACCCAAGGCGTATCAGCTGTTTGCTGTCATGAAAGAGCCCTGGGCCCCACATTCTAATTCTGTTTCTTTTGAACTTGGTTATGCATTTTTAATGAATTTTCTTCAGCCACTGAGAGTGGGTTTATCATTCTTGTTTTACTCAGGCTCATACTGAAACATGGTTTTTAATTCTCTGAACATCAAATGGTGCAAGTAGGGGCAGCCGGCCTGAGGGTAGAGATTCCCTGTGGATGCTATCACTTCTGGAAACAAATTCAATGTCTCTTTCCTCCTCTTAGAGCCAGGGGCTCGCCCTCATCTCCATTTTATTACTAGCTTTACTTCTCCTTTATTAAAAAGTTATTTGATTTTGAATAGATAATCTATGTACACAGTGTAAAATTTAAAAGAGAAAAGATATGTGATAACTATGCATCCCCCGCCTCCTGCTTCCCAGTCTCCCGGTTCTCACCCCCAGAGGCTGCCACTGTGTTGGGATCAGTTTATTTTTTGTATTCTTCTTGAAATTGTCTGTGCTGCAAATGCCAGCGCTAGTGTGTGCTTTCTCCCCTTTGTACACTATGGTAGGTACCGTATAGACGGTTTGTGTTTTTTTCTCACTTTTCAGTGTCACTTTTGGCGGTGGCTCCACGTCAGTAATACAGAGTTTCTCCGTTCTGGCTCATAGCCACAGAGGGCTCCGTGGTCCGGTCCCCGGCACTCCCTGAGCCAGCCCCCCTGGATGCAACGAGCAGCGTGTGCCTGTGTCGCTTCACTGTGTGCCCCTAACTGCACAGAGGTCGCCCAGTTCTTCTCACAGGTGGATCAGTTCGCACTCCAACCTCGGTGCCTGTGTCCTTACACTGCGGCCACCTCAGCGTCCAACACTTGTTGACCTTTGCCGTCTGACAGGTAGAAAATGGTGTCTTGCTGTGGTTTTGTCTGAGTGGCGTTGAGTGTCTCTTCCCGTTCACTTTATTGTGACAAGCAAGTGTGTGTGTCAGCCAGAATTGGGGACACGATTGCCGTTGAGTGCAATGACACCCCGCAGAGGGCCACCGCAGGTGCTCTGCCGTCACAGAACCAGGGGCACAAACTCCTCCTAGGCTGGGACTTCGGGAGGAGCATCCCAGAGCGGGTGACAGTTGAGCGGGCCCTCGGGGCTGGCCAAGCCAGGCAAAGGAGGGGAGGACAACCCAGGCAGAGAGAAGAGAGACCACAGCATGTGAGGGGGGCCCAGGCTAAGTGTGGGAATGAAGGTTGAAGATGCACCCTAAGGGCTGCGTTGGCCTCGCGGGAGTTTGCGTTTTGATCCTGTCATGGTCAGGTGCAGATGAGAAGCCAAGAGGTACTTGGGAACAAATTTAGTTACTGAGCACTTGGTACACGAGCACTTCATGTAAATTGTTCATCCGCAATTACCTAATGAGGTGGTACATTTATCCCCTCTTATACGTGTATCATCTCATTTATTAATGCCACTAGTATTTTTACTGCTTGACAGAGAAGAAACATGGACTGAGTGGTTAATGATTTGTGTGAGGTCCACAAACTACTAAACGGCTGAATGGCTAGACTCTTTGAGCGGTGCTCCCTCCCATGCACTGCCGGCCCCTGCCGCCAGGGGGCGCAGGTCCGGCTCAATTCTTGGTGGGTGGGGCCTAAAGGGGACGGAGTCTTCCCCGGGTTGCCGAGGGTGTTGTAAGACACCAGGCCCCCTCCAAACAGGCAAACTGTGATACCAGTTTCTGAGGTGTCTTCCAGAGATTTCTGTGCACAGTATTTTTTTAAACACAAATAGTAGCATACTTTCTGCATTTGTTTTTCCCACTTAATATCTCCAGGAGTTCATTCCATATTGGTTCATAAAGGGCTTCCTCATTTGTGTTTATGGCTGCAGAGTGTTCCTTCATGTGTCTTATTCAAATTTGATAACATTTCTGTATTTAGAGAAATTGAGAATATTTCTGACAAACAATGCTGCAATGGCATGATGCCATGTTGCTGGCGTATCTGTAGGCCAGCTTTCCAGAAGTGGAATTCCTAGCCCACAATTGTACTTTACATGTTGGTAGCCAATGCCAAGTACCCCGCACGGGGGTTGTACCTGTTCAGCTTCCCTCCAGGGAAAAGGGCCTACACCCTGGTCAGTGCAGTGTGTGATCCGGCTTTCCACCTTCTGCCAGTCTGGAAGTGGGAATGGCATTTCAGGGTAGCTTCAGTTTGTGCTGTTATTGTGCCGAGGTGAACTTTTCCACGGCGTGATTTACAAGTCAGCGTTCCCAGCACCACGCCCAAACAGGCCTTCCCCACTGAGGTGTGGGGGGGCACCCGCCTATCCTTTCAGTTGAGTGATTCTTGGTGTACACATGCAGGTGCGAAGTGACCATTCCTTCTGAGACGCTGCATTCTCGAGGGGGGAGGGCTACACCACATAGAGCTGCTCCCCTGTCCGCACTGTCCCCTCTCCAATGCCAGAAACTGCCCTCTCCTTGGTCATCCTCCTTTGAAAATCCAAACAGAATTAGCAAAGCAGTTTTCCTCCCCCCTCCCCCATGTCTTTTGGGCCAGATACATCTGGAGAATTATTAGACTGTGTCTCAAGCTCCCAAGTTGTCCCCAGGTGGCCAATCTCCAGTAGAACAATAAAAGTAAAAAAAGACACACATGTGTGAACACGGCCAGGTCTTGTACACCTTCCAGCCGCTACTGGTGTGGGACTGTCCCCCACACTCATCAGAGACAGCAGAACTTGGCCCTGGGCTCCATCTCGATGGCCCGTGTTGCAGGGCCAGCTGCAGCCCTTCGGAAAGTCGTTCAGCCAACCCAGAGGACAGGGACCCCGATGGGCCTCTGAAATCCTTCGTCCTTCCATTAGATTGGGCTCACTGCAGAGCCCAATCACAGCGGGTCTCGTGGCCTTGCCTGACGCCATCCCCTGGTTTCACAGAATGCTCTGGAAAATCTGGGATCTTGTCAGGGAGCGTCCCAGCTTGCACGAGGGACACATGCATCTTTCCTGAGCTCTCAGAAGCACCCAGGAACCCTCCCTCTCCTGGCACGGCCTGGCTCTGCAGCCACCTGCAGCCCCTGTGCCTGGACTGGGCCGGACCCCTCCACCCCCCCCCAGCCCTGCTCTCCCTTCCCTCCCAGGGTCTCTCCCCCTCAAATAATTTTATATGATTTAAAATATATTAATAACAGTTGTTGAAATTTATATAGCATTTACTATGTGCCAGTACAATTTTAAATATTTTATTTCTTTAACTCATAAATGGACACAATACAAAATTCAAAAAGCACAGAAGAATAAACAATACTACTGAACTCTTCCTTCTCATACCGTGTCCTCACCACCCCACGGCCCGCCCCGGAAATGACCACTCCCCTGGGCTCCCGCGTGACCCTGCACAGCTAGCCTTTGAGTGAACACACAGGCGCACCGGTCCGTGCTCTCTGCTTGCCCTTACACAGGGGCGGCATACGAACGCCACGTCCTGCATCTTCATTCTTTTCGGTTGATTTTCCCAGGTTTGCTTTTCACTCCCATGAGATTCTCATCCCCCTTCCCTCCTCTAAATGCTGAGCACCATGATGGGGAGAGGGAATGTGCCGGCCTTTGGAGCCCGGCAGGTCGGCACCTGACTGGCTGCAAGTAACTGAAGTGCTCAGAGTCTCGCCTTACCATCTAGAAAGTGAGCTAATACCACAAAGGTGCTTCTGAGAGATGTGACATTAGAGAGGACAGGTGTGACGCTCATGGCTGGCATTGGCATTATTCCCAGGGGAGCTGCCTCCCTCCTCAGAGATGTGGTCACCTGATGGGGGCAGGGGCTGGGGTATGGCCCAAGCACATGTCCTGACAGTGGAAGTGACACACAGGGACAGAAGTGTCAAGGGCACCAGAGCCTGCCCTTCACTGTGCCCTAGAAGCCAGAGGGGGGAGTGAGAATGGCGGGGGGGGGGGTCCGGGCGCGCTATGCTCTTGACCTTAGTTTCTTTTTTTTTTTTTTTTAAAGATTTTATTTATTTATTTTCAGAGAGAGGAGAAGGGAGGGAGGAAGAGCAATGTATGGTTGCCTCTCACATGGCCCTCACTGGGGACCCGGCCCGCAACCCAGGCATGTGCCCCGACCGGGAATCGAACCGGGACCCTCTGGTTCCCAGCCCGCGCTCAATCCACTGAGCTACGCCAGCTGGGCCTGACCTTAGTTTCTGATGTTGACTCCGAGGAGCTTGTAGCTCTGTCCTCTTTGGAAAGTCTATGTGGGCGCCTCTCCCACCCCAGGAAACTCCTGCCCAGCAATGCCTGGGTCCCCTCCCTGCAGAGGTTTCTGCCTCCCAGAAGTCAGGCCTCAGCTCTGGGAACTGCAGGAGCTGTCACTGCCTCCATCCCTCCCACCCCCACAGGCTCTGACAGAACCTTCTGGAGCCCGCAGCCTGTCAGAGGAGCACCTGTGCAGCCGTCAGGCCCTGGTCTGCTCTCGCCGCCGTCTCATGCCCTCCACATCCTGATGCTCCCATCCAACCATATTCGGAAAGAAAGCCCGTTGTTGCACACAGCCTGGTGGGACGTGAGCGTTAACAGACCCCATCCCTTCAGGAAACTAAGGCCGACCAAGGGCACGGAGCTGCTGGGTGCCGCCCACCCCCACTGGGCCTGCCCGGCTGACGGCTGTGAGCCTGTGAACGAGGGAGAGAGCGGGTCTCCAGGGCCCTCGGGTTTCTCCCCTCACTCCTCGTGTGACCTGGGCGCTCCAGTTTCCTCGCCTGCTAGACTGGGATAGTACTCGTTCAAGTATCGTGAAGTAGGAGATTCGCTTTCCAAACCCTCTCTCCTCCTCCCGCGTGCTCCATCCAGTGTGTCTGACCACCTTCGCCGAAGCCTGCTCCCAAGTAGCAGTTGCACTGGGACAGCGCAGGCCATGGCATCCCATGTAGTCAGTCACCTGCTCCATTTGAGACCAGGCTTTAACCTAGAGTCCAGGGTGTCTCAGCCTGATGCTTGGGCTGCATTTGTGTGTGTGGCTGCCCTGTGCATTGTAGGACACTTAGTACTGTCCCTGACCCTGATCTCCTGAATACCCTTAGGACCCTCACCCCCACCCCCTGCCCAGGTCTGACAGCCAAAAGTCATGGCCAAATATCCACTAGGGAGCACAACTGCCCCCAACGAGAACCACTGAATTAAAATTAAGCAGCAGGTCTCCATGCTCAGGCACCAGCAAAGGGCTGGTGGGGAAGAATTGGGGGCAACAGACTTCCCCCCTCAAATTAGACTATATCTGAAGCTGTTTCCTTTAATTTCCCTGAGACTAGGTCACAGGAATGTTCTGGAAGAGTGTGGTATAGTATGTACTTCGGAGCTCTGGAGTCTGACCATTTGCATAGGAATCCTGGCTCTGCCACTTGCCAGCTCTGTGACCTTGGGCAGGTTACTTAGCCTTTCTGTTCCTCTGTTTCTCCTCCATGAACTGAGGGTAACAAAAACACCCACGTCCTGGGGCTGCTGGGAGGATCGTGTTAAATACTCTGTGTCACTGCTTAGAAGAGTCATTACAGGACTGTGTGCAGGGCATTTACTGGGGAGTGCCTTCAGGACGCGCGCCCCTAAGGGGAGGGAAACCAAGGAAGGGGTGGGGTGGAGGGGGCACCTGCTGGGCTGCAACAGAGGCCATGGCAGCCCTGGAGCCATGGTGACCCTTCAGAGCTGTGCTGAGGGTGGGGAAAGACCTGTCTGAGAGTATGGGCTGCCCCAGGGCGTGGGCGTGACCTTGGCTGGGGGGCTCTGGGGTGGAAAGGACATCCGGGTGGGGAGACTCAGCCAAGAGCAGTCAGCTACAGCCCTCTCCTGGGAGGCTGCGGGAGAGCCTGAGCCTCTGTCCTGAGAAGGAGGGGGCGGGTCCGGCCGCAGTGCGGTATCCATGGCCTGAGCGCTTATTGGCCAGTATTATGAGGCTAGGTTTAAACAGAAGTGAAAGTGCTTTTAAAGCACTTTGGACACCCAAAGAATTAGTCCCAGGCTAACAGTGCCCTGCCCCAGTGCTCCGCTCTCTCTCCTTACCGCCCTCCCTGGACAGGGGCGGGCAGGCAGGGTCACGCTGCCTTTGCGGCAGAGGGCAGCGCAGCCCATGCAGTGGACTTGGCCCTGACAGGCCAAGTGACCATGCTTCAGCGAGGTCACTTGGCCTGTCAGGACTTCAGTTTTTTCATTGGTAACTGGGAGTGGGGCTGCCTACCTGGAGGGGGCGGGTAGGCTGGTACTAAACAGGGTACCGCACAGCAGCAGCGCTCAAAGTGTGGTCCCTGGGCCATCGGGACTGGCAGCCCCACCTGGGAACCTGTTAGAAACGTGAATTCTTGGGCCCCACCCCAAACCCACTGAATCAGGAGCTCTGCGACCGAGTCCCTGCAATCCGTGTTTTGACGAGTCCTCCAGTGCTTCCGACGCACGCTCCATTTGGGGAATTACTGGTGTACCGGACAGCACTTCCCTCTGTGCTTGGGCCATAGAGCAGCATCAGCTGCAGCTGAGCCTGAACCTGAACCTGAACCCGAACTGGAGGTCAGGCACCTGTGAGCAGAACACCACCTGCGGGTTACAGCCCCAGCCTGCGGGCACACACAAGGCTCACACAGGGACACAGGGACCCATGAGCAAGGACAGAGCACTGGACAGAAGCACCAGTTACACAGATGTCCTCTCCTCACGCCCCTCCACTCTCCCTGGAGGTGCCAGGTTAAGAGCTTGTCAGTGGCAGCTTTACATGGCCAAGAGGCCACCAGAAGACAACAGCAGCGTTTGTGTTTGCGTCAGTAACTGCTGGTGCCTTTTACCGAGTGTTTGCGTGTCGGATACTTTGTAGGAGGAAAAACAAGCAAGCAAGTGGCAGCCCTCCTCTCTCTGCCGCGCTCCTCGTGTGCTCCCACGGGGGTCCCATGCAGTCACCTGCTGCATTTGGCCCCTGGCTCTCCGGGGTGCAGAGCATTGTTTTCTCCTGCTTTATATTCCAAGTGTGTGCGTCCGCCACTGGAGCCTCGCGCCTGGCTCCTTGGCTTGTACTGAGCAGCACCCCCTGCCAGTGTGAAATGAACTGCTGGAGTTTTGTGCTGTCCTCTCCTTAGGTATTTGGAACACATTTTTTGAGCCAAAAGGCAGGGAGATCACGGACAGGAAGGTCGGGGAGAAGAAAAGCACGAGCCTACCTAACCCTCTTCAAGTGGCTCAGAAAAACTGGGTAACGGTGAAAAGCAGTGGCGGGAGCTAGGCCTCTGCGGTGAGGAGGGCGCGTCGGAAGGCTCAGTCTGGGGAAGACGAGGGTGAAGAAATGCGGTTGTTGAGAATGAGAAGGGGGCGTCCCACAGGCAGGGCGCCAGCAGCGTCCCGGCCGCACCGGGGTAACGACCCTGCGCTGAGTGGGGAGTTGAGAGACCCCTCCCGAGCACAGCCAGCTGATTAAGGAGAACAAGACCTGGACCTGCAGGTCTTCCTCTTGAGGGAGGGCTCCCCAGCCCTGGAGGGACAGTGAGCAGGGAGGTCGTGCCTGGCTTCTGCCGCCAGCGCCCCGGAGGGCAGCTCCTTCTCATTCTCTGGCCTGCATTTGGCAGCCGCTTCCTCCTTGGCCCCTGCAGCGCGGGTGAGGGGTGAGACGGGCTGGCGCACCAGCTAATGTCGCTGAAGACTAAAGGAGGTCAAAAGGGCAGTGAACACAGAGCGAAAATATTTTGGATGGTTGGAGCTGGCGGCTGGCTTGCTCGCAGCACACAGAGGCCCTGATGGGAGGGCTGCCGGAGGCCCTGTGCCCTGAGCTCTGTGTGAGGACCAGAGCCACCTCACCGACCCACCACTCCCAGCTCCTCCGTCTCCACCAGCAGGAGCCACTCCAAGGCTCCTGACACCTTTATGAGAAACACGCGAGTCCCATCCTGAAAGTCATAACTTTGTGTCATCTGAGAATCTCAGCATTAGATGAGGTCGCATTCTTCTAGAAATAAGAGAGCTACGTGGTCACTAGTCCATGGGAGACATGGACTTTGCCCTCAAGAAACTTAAATAGTGCTCAACAGTATTTGATTAAATACTAACATGTACTCACTCAACAAAATACTAACATCTATTCATTCAACAAACATACATTTAGTACCTTCTGGTGCTGGGATCAGCACTAGATGCTGGGGATACTGATGAACACAACAGGCAGTCCTTGGGAATTGGAGCTTACAAGCTGGGGGAGGGAGACAGGGAGCAGTAACCCCAATGGGAAGGGGAACCAGACGCTGTGGCCTGGGGGTGAGGAATGTCGGAGCCAGCCTGAAGGATGGGGAGGAGCCAGCCAGGGGCAGTGGGTGCAGAGGTGTGAAGGAGAGGTGTCTCTGAGTAGGGCAGGGCTGGGGGCTCTTCCTGCAGGATCTTTGATTTAAGTTGGGCCTTGAGGAAGCAGAAGGGGCCGAAGCAGTGATGCGGGAATGAGACTTTGAGGGTAGTGGGGTCTCACAACGATGTGAGAAGCAACTAGAAGAACAATGGCTTTGGAGAGGCTGAATTTGGGTGGCTGGCCAGGCATCCACATAGAAATGTCCAGGGGGCACTTCCAAGTTAGACATGTGCAGCTCAGGTACAGGTGAGGCGGGGGTGAAACTCAGTCTTCTGAAGAAGAAACTGCGGAGAAGGAAGACTGGAGACCAAGCACAGGTGCCAAGACTCCTGGGTGGAGGGAGGGAGCCGGCCTGGAAGACAGAATCAGAGCATGTTCTGTAGGAGCTCAGAGAGCAATTCTCCAGGAGGTGAGGGAGGAGTGGTTCTGAGAACTGGGCGGCGGGCACAGGATGGCCCATGGAAATGAGGGAGCTTTCAGAATGCATTGCCTTGGTCTCTGTTCCTCTCTTAGAAATCTCACCTTCATGGCCAAATATACCCCTAGACACCCCAACAGCAGGTCTGCAGCAGCGGGCCTTCCCCGGGGTTTCAGAGGGAGGAGGCCCAGGTTCTCAGCCTGGTATCAGTGGCCACCCATCCCGGACAGCTGACTAATATGGGACGCCAGCCCTGCCTTTGAGCTGCAGAGATGAAAGCGGCCGCAGGCAGCTCGGGGTGGGCAGGTGGTGGGGTGAGCAGGCAGGGGCAGGCCTGCCTAACAGCTTCCCACGGAAGGGAGCTCAAGGCTCACCAGGGAGTGAGGAAGCCTCTCCGCCTAAATAAGTGGGGCCCCAGGAGAGCTGTGCTCCATTTGGAAGGGCAGGGCCCTTCACGCATCACTGACAGCAGGCCCCGGCTTCCAGCGCAGCCTGCCTGGGACCTGCCCCTGCGTTGGGCCCGGCCAGGCCTCGCCAGACAGGTGGGGTTCTGGCCACTGGGGCCGGGGCCACACCCAGGGAGCAGTGTGGAGGCTCCAGAAACCGAGGTGTGGCAACCTGATCCGGAACACCTGCACCTACCACTCCCATTAACCTTTTCTGTTGGCTTGACCCTCCTCCTTCTAGCTATATAGCCCCCCCATCCCTGCTCCGATAGAAAGATGCAAACTTTGTGGGGGGCGGGAGGGAGGGGGGAGCACGGACACAGCACAAGGGAGGCAGCTGCTATGACGCACGCAGAGTTTGGAGGCAGGTGGCCGTTCTGAGCAATTCACTTCTCTTTCTGGAGCTTTGATTTTCTCATCAACAGAATGGAATGAGGGGTTAGAGGATTGTTGTGAATAAACAAGAGAAAAGTGAACTTTCCAAACTGTCAAGGTTAAGCGTTTGTGGTCACCAACACCGTTGCATCCATTTTCAACGTGAGGGCCATGGAGCCCAATTTGGGAGCACCTGTGGAGTGCCTGAAGTAATGTGTAAAACTGCATGTGATGGCATCTTTCTGGGGTGAGGATCCATAGCTCTCAAAGAGGTCTGGCACCCCACAAAGTTGAAGACCCACAGACAGTACGAGTCCATCCCTGTCACTTTTGAGGTGAGTTAGCGGATACCCAAGCTTGCATGGCTTGTCAGACGTAGGGCCCTCCTCCCCCACCCTCCACTACTCCCGACTGCCCTTCCAGGTCAGGTGAGGGGAAGGCAGACTTAGGAGAGATTGGGGAGCGGGGAGCAGCCAGAGGGGGAGCCCCAAGTCCTGTTGAGAGTAGGGGCCCCTGTCCTCTCTCTGTTAACCAGATAAAGACACCATGGTAGAAGTGGGGGACAGTGGAAAGGTGGACAAGGAAGCCCCAAGATGGGAGAGGCCTAGAAACCCTTACTGGAAGAAGTTGCTGAATCAGGGAGCCATCCCCCCAGTCTCTCTTTCCCAATAAACCCCCCTCCCTGAAAAGGACCCGGAGGAGGAACACAGCCCTCCCTCTGACAGTACCCTGAGATGACTTTTCCGCTTCCCCACCTCCACTTTCAGAAAAGTCGAAGGTACCATGTCAAAGCTTTATGGAAAACTGAAAGGCCACACACACGTGTAAAGTAGTCATCACCCAAAGATGCAGTTTATTGAGCAAGTACTGAGTGCCATTCACATGCAGGATGCTTTGCCTAAATCGGCATAGATGTCACCACTTCAAGAGGCCTTCCCTGACTGCCCGGTCAAAGCAGATCCACTTCTCCCTCACCCTCCAGTTACTCTCATGTTCCCTGTTCCTTCCCTTCCTCCCACTTACTATGACTTATGATGTTTCCGTGGGCTGTTTCCATCCCCACTCTCCTCCGCTAGGCCGTCACCTTGCTGTGGGCAGGAGCCCCGTCGGTGTGCTGACTGCTGTGTATCATGCTAAGCCTAGTGCCTGCCACCTAGTAGTCACTCAAATACTTGTTAAATGAATTCATGACTGTCTCCAATCTTCACAACAGCCTTATGAGGTAGGTATTATTATCATGCCTAGGGTACAGAAGAAGAAACAGGTTCAGAGAGTCAGAGAGACTTGCTTAAGGACACAGTTTGTTATTGCCAGACCTCAGCTCTGCCCCTTTCCCTTGATGGATTTGGAGAACAAGAGAACATAAGGGTCAGAAGACAAAGTTCAGCCCCAGGAAAATGGCTCACCAGTCAGTTCAGCCACTACCCCGTGCTCAGCCTTCCCCGGCGGAGCTCGCCTAGCCTCTCCTCTCGCCCCAGGAGCTCCGAGTCACCAACCCGCAGCCACAGAGCAGGAGGCCTATCCAAACTGGCCTGTTTAGTTCCCAAGCCAAGCGAGAGCCAGTCCTTCCCCACCTACCCCAGAGCAATCTCCAGCCATCTGCACGCCCCACCCCTCCTTAACACAACGGATAAATTAGTGACCTCTTTATAAAACATTGTACAGGGAACATACATACATACATGTAGAACGAGTGACAGTGTTGAGGTAGGGCTTGCCTCCTGCCCCCTCGAGGTGCCCAACCCTGCACTCTTTTTCCCTGAAGTGGCTCACCCACTGTCCCTAAGAACTGGTACCCTGGCAGGTCACCACAAATCATAAAGGCCCCACGGCCCACCAAGACCTGAAGGCAGGGAGACAGGCTGAGGAACATTGTTTCCTGATGTGGTTGGTGACCATGTATCATCCAAACCAGGACTTTGTTGGAAGTGGAAGAGGGTCTCGTTCAGAGGGGAACAGGCATAAGCCAGGTGTGCCCAGGCAAAGGACACCAGGCCTGCCAGGCAAAGGGCAAAGGAAGAATGGCCACCCTACTGACAGGCCCCCGCTCTGAACTGGCGCACTCTTGACTTTCCAAGACATTCCCTGTCGGCAGCCAGGATCTCGCGGATCACATTTTCCATCCCTGCCACTTCCCACTCTCCATGGCCTTACTGCACCCGGGCCACACATTTTAAGGCCTTTGGTGTTGAGCCCTAGGTCTTCTGACTCCTTGAGCCCAATCCCCAAGTCACAGCTGCCTGGGTCTAAGTGGGGAAGTAAGCCTCAATCCTCTCCCACCGCAGACTTGCCAAAGCTGCTCTCTCTGGGCCTCCCTACGGTCCGGGCCCAGAGCACAATGAACCATCAGTTCCCCATCCCTACCCTTGGCCAATCAATGAAAAGCACTCCCTGGTACCTTCTCCACGTGTTCCACAGGCACATTCCTGGTCCTACCTTCTGTGCTAGGAGCCCCAGGAATCACCTGTTGTGGTGGCAACAGGTAGACGCTAGAGAGGTCAACCTATAGTGCCCTGCGCCCCCACATGGACAGCCTGTCGTGCGGCCCGACAGGCAGTGAGAGCCAGCCCAAGATGGGTTCCCATTCGAATGTAATGCCCCACCCCTTGCTTTTAGAACCTGTTCAGTAGGCCGTGCTTGTAAAACTGCTTTAAATAAGCCTTGCTAAAGCAAATAGTACCAGAGAGCAGAAACTCAGGCTCCAGGCTCCTGAAGGCGCCTCCTCCCCTCCCTCCTTCCCCCTCCCACCCCCACCCACAGACAGTCCACAGCACACCGGGAAACAGAGAACCGCTCTGATCTTCCTGGAGCCGCTGCTTCTCACTCTTTGTCCATCTCCCTGCCTTCCCGGAGCAACGACTGTGTCTGAATCAGGCTGCCGATGAACTCCTGCTGCGTCCCTCCCACCCCCGAAAACAAGTGCCCGGATCTGCGCCCTTGGAGTAGCGCTGCCAGAACCCTGGGCTCAGGACGGGGCATTCCGATGGGCTCCTGAGTAGGCGTAGGAGATGGGATGGCGGGTCCCAGGCCTCACGGTGAACGTGTTGATGGGGCTTCTATAGTGGGGGTTGCTGCGGGGAGACCTGTTGGGAAGCAGAGAGAAGTGGCATAAAATTGCAGCTGGTTAACTAACCCTAACCCCAGCTGGGACCCCAGTCCGTCAATATTGATTCACCAGACCCAGGGCTCCCCTTCCTGTCCAGGCCCCGGAGGCCACAGAGCACACGCCATACCCTTCTCCTCAGAGCCCTTCACCCCTAGCCTGGATCTGGATCCTTCTGTGTTGTCAGGAAATCCCGCCACCGCAGGAGCACTCAGATTTCCCTCCATCCCACCCTTAGCCTGAAGCCCTGGGACTCCAGGAGACAGGAGGGAGAAGAGGAAGCAGCTAAGGGGAGCGCCCTCTGCAGGTAAAGTGAGCCTCCCTCCCCTTTCGGTCCTCAAAATGTGTCTTGGACTGATGGCCCAGGCCTGGTCGAGGGCAGTCTCCACCTCATCGGGCGGTCTGTGCCGCACCCCCTCCATCGCCCCTGCCCCCAGCTCACCTGCCGGTAGCGGTAGCGGAGGGGAGCACGAGGTCGCCGATGGAAACTTTGAACTTGGCCTCTACGCGAGTGGAGCCCTCCAGGGACATCCTCCGAGCTCCCAGGCCGCTGGGACGTGCTCGGCCGGCAGAATTGACGCGCCGCACCTCCGGGCCTCCGGGCTGCGGCCCAAAGCAGTTGGGGGAGCTCAGGCTGCGGCCGGTGCCCCCGCGGGACAGCCCGGGGCTGCGGTGGGGCTCCCCGACGTACAGGCGCCTCTTAATGAGCGAGCGGCTCCCCCTTGAGAAGCGCTCCAGGCCTCCAGCCCCGGAGTAGCGCTCACCCCCAGGAAAACGCGCGGAGGCCGCGGGGCCCATGTCCAGGGGCTGCCCCAAGTCTGAGAATTTGTTCCTGGGAGAGGAGCCCTGGCGGCCCAGATACTGGAGAGCCGAGGCTGGGGGCTCAGGGTCATTGCTGAACTCTGGCGGTGGTGGGATGACCTCAAAGCTGAACTTTTCCTCCTCACCCTTGCAGGAAGGAGAAGAAGGGGAGGAGAAGGACTTGGGCAGCAGGCGGCCCTGGGGAAGGTTGGAGGACGCTGATCTTTCCCAGGCCACAGGGGCCTGGGGCTCTGCCTTGGTCCGGTTGTGTTCTCGGCCTGGCTCTGTGTCCTCTCGGTCTCTGTCCGGCTGGGCCTTCCACAGGCGGGGCTCGGGGGGCTGTGCTGAGGAGGCCAGCTGGGGGTCCTTCCCGGCTTCTGTGGGTAACCTGGGGACCACAGTGAAGGAGTTGGGCCGGCCCTCCTTGAGGAAGATACTGTCAGAGCCTGCCTGAGGCGGGTCGCTGTGGCCTCGGAGGCTTCCTGGCAGGGAGGACCGACCCAGGCCAGCTCCTCGAGACCGCCCCTTCTGTGCCCTCTGTCTGGCCGCAAGGAGCAGGGCCATCGGGGAGCCCCGCTCCACCACCTCCCCGGTCACAGGGTGCCTGAGGAGTTCATCAGCAGGCTGGGCTGGGGCTGGGGGTTTGGCTGGCAGCTCCTGGGGCTCCTTCACTTCCACAGGCTCCCCTGATGTGGCTGCCTCTCCTCTGGCCATGGTGGGCATCACCACGGCAACCTCTCGGCTGGCGCTGTTCTGGCTGCGATGAGGCCTGTAGAGAAATGCCACCTCGTCTCTGCCAGGGGCTGTCTTCGGTGGGAGGGCTGGAGATGAGGGGGCTCCCTGTGTGGGAGGCTTACTGGCCTCTGAGGGGCGCCGTTCTGCCTCTGGCTGGGAAGGCACTGCAAATTCTTGAGGTTCTGGTTTCTTCCGCCGCTCAGCTGGGACTAGGTTTTTCTCTGCTGCCTGCTGGAACAATGTGATGGGCAGAGTTGTTGCTTCGGAAGACACGGCAGGCCCAAGCCCAGCCTTGGGTGGTGTGGCTGGCCCAGGTGTAGCTGGTCCAGATGTGGCTGGCCCAGGTGTGGCCTTGGGTGGTGTGGCTGGCCCAGGTGTAGCCTTGGGTGGTATGGCTGGCCCAGGTGTAGCCTTGGGTGGTGTAGCTGGCCCACTCGTGGCTGTAACAGGTGTGGACTTGGGTGGTGTGGCTGGCCCAGATGTGGCCTTGGACTGGTGTGTGATTGGCAGAGGGGTGGTAGGTAATGGTGGCATATTCTTGGCCACAGGTTTGGAGAGTTGGCCATTATCAACTCTGTTTTCAAAGACTCTTCCCCCTTCTAGCCGAGGTTTAGGAGACAGAGGCCCTTTGCTGGGCTTGGATTCCTTCTCTGCTAAGGAAAGCCGGGCTTCCAGCTCATTCCGGATCTGCTGCACACTGGGAGTCGGAGAGCCTGGGGGCATGTAGTCCACAGGCGGCAGGGGCAGGCTGGCAGTGGCCTCTCTCTCCGGACAGGGACTCCTCTCAGGATCACTTGGGGGGATCTTCTTCTCTGGCAGGCTGGAGGGAGCCTCCTTCTCAGGCAGGCTGGGGCTCTTCTTGCCCTCCTTTCCCTGAGAGGCCGCCGGGGGGCCTGGCCGGTGACTGGTACACTGGTCCTCTCTCCTGGAGCCAAAGAGGTAGGCTGCCAGCTCACTCCGAAGCTTTGCCATCTGGCTGGGATCCCGCCAGTCCACAGGCTCTGAAGAGGCTGTGTCCTCGGGGCTGGGGGGATTGGGTTTGGGTTTGGGAGCAGGGGAGCTGGATTTGGGGCTTTTCATAAACTTAGCAGGTGGAGGAGCTGCCTTCTCATCAGAGGGCAAAGGAGGGGCAGCTGGGGGTAGGGGAGGTGCTGGGGGAGGGAGCGGGGGTGCTGGGGGCGGGGGTGGGGCTGTGGGAAGAGGCAGGGGCGAGGCTGGGGGTAGAGTCTCAGTTTGTTCCTTTGTCCAGGTCTGGGCCTGGCTCAGCCTCGGGCTGCCAGGCGCCGCAGTCCTGAGCTCCCCAGGTCCATCTGGTTCAGGGGCCCTGTCCGGGTAGACCTGGGATGCGGGGCGGATGTGGAAGTTGGGAGGCAATGGGAGTCGACTGGGGGCCTTCTTGGTGGCTCCTTCTTCCTCTGGAGGAGCCCCTTGTGCTTCCTGAACCGGGATGGATGAAGTCCTAACTGGGGTTGGGGGAGGCACCTTGAATGAACGGGGAAAGGTGAGGTGGGACTCTGACTTGGGCCCCAGAGGGCTCCCCTTTGGCTCGGCAGGGCTCCTGGGGGGGCTGGTTCTGGGGGTCTCTGGCTGCTTGCCATTTAGTGCTGCGTCTGATTTCCACTTGGTGACACCCGCAGGGGGAAAGAGGTGAGTGCTCTTCATGTGAGGAGACACTGGAGCTGGGGGTGCTGGGGCTGGCATAGGGGGTGGGGGTGGAGCTAGAAAGGCCAAGGGCGGGGCAGGGGGGATGAAATCAGGAGGGGTGGGTGTGGATGGCGGGGACAGGACCCCCAATACTGGGGGTGGAGGTGGGGCCATGCTGGGTGGGGGTGGGGGCGGGGGTTCCAGCAGCAGGGCGGGTGGTGGGGAAGACTTGGAAGGTGGAGGTGGTGGGGGGGACGCCTCTCGAGGTTGCGAGGTGTCCGGGGGTGGCCCTGGGGGTGGCCCTGGGGCTGGGCCTGGGGGAGGCGGGGGGATGAGTGGGTCCTGGCCATAGTGCCCAGGCCTTAGGTCACCCACAGAGCTGTATAGTCGGAGGTTGCCGTTGACCAGGGAGCTGGTACCTGGAAGGAGGAGAGACAAAGATGAAAAGGTGTGAGGCCAACCAGCCCTGGCCACCTGTGTGCACCCAGGGCACGGTGGGGTGGGCAACCAAACACTAACTGGCCAGGGTCATGCCTTTCCTCTGAGCACCAAGTGAGCGAGCAGCAGTGTCTCCAACTCCTGAGCTATCCTGGGAGCGACCCTCTTCTTTCTAGGGAAGGGTGCCTGCCTGGCCCTGGCCCAGCCTCTGGAGACTACTGAATACTCTCCGTTTGCTCCTGAGAGTCACATTCCACCGCCCTTCTCTGCCCTGCTCACACGCTGGTGTATCACCCCTCACTGAACTCTCTTCAGTTGCCCACTGTGAGGGCACCATCTGTTTCTCACGGGGGCCTTTCCTGGTATTTCCTGGTATAAAGCCAGAAAGACCAGGGTTCAAATCTCAGCCCTACCTCTTACCAAATAATTAACCTTGCTGATCCTCAGTTTTATCATCTTTAAAATGGGCATAATATCAGTGCTTAATTACCCCATAAAGCTGTTGTGAGGATTAAATAAGAGAATTCATGTAAATCCACGTAAAGGGCTGATCACGTGCTAGGCCCACAGCAGGCCCTTAATGAGTGGTAACCACTTTGACCACTACCACCTGTGCTGGATGTTTCCGACTGGGGAGGACAGACAGGGAACGAGAGAGAGAGGAAGTCATGGACGCAGGGCAGGGGCCTGGGGACCTACTCAGTAAGGAAGTTTAGGTGGAAGTTTGGGAGAGAGCAACTTTCTGCTTTCTGAAGACCCTTAATCTACCACGCGCCCAGCTTCCCACCTCACAGAGAACTTCTGGAGCAGATACTGGACTGTGGGAGGGGAGGGGGGTGGATAGAAAGGGGACCAGGACAGCCCGGCACTGGAGAGCTGCTGAGCAACCAGGGCCAGCTTCTCGAACCCAGTCCCAGCTTCTCCCTAGAACCTGCAGACAGCCAGGGTGCCCTGGTTGCTTCTGTCTTAAGGGCACCCCTCCTTCGCCTCCTCTTCTCCCAGTTTCTAGCACAGAGCCTAACAAACCTGAGGTCGGGGGATGCCGCTCTGAAGGCTCCTGCAGCTATCTGACTTCTTGGCAAAGAACAGAAGTGGGTGGGGAGGGGAAAATTAACATTCATCGACATCCTAACATCCCAAGTGTTAGGAGCTAGGATACAGCAGTTAAAAAAACAAAACAAAAATTAGTCAAAATGCTAGCCCCCCTGGACATTGTTTTAGTGGGACAATGAGACAGGCCATGAACACCATCCATTAGTAAATTATCACCACGTTATTAAAGGATGGGTAATAGGAAAAGCCCAGGAGGGGTGCTGGAGGTGCAGTTTGAAAGGGTGATCGGAGAAGATCTCATCGAGAAGGTGACGTTTGAGCAAAGAGGGAAGGAGTGGGGGTGAGAGCTGTCCGTACGTCCAGGGGTGGAGCAGACCAGGCAGAGGGAAGTGCCGTGCAAAGGCCCTGGGGTGCAGACATGCCTGGGTGTTGAGGGCACAGCAGGGGTCAGGCTGGCTGGAGAGGTGTGAGCGGGGAAAGAAAGCAGGCCAGAAGGCCAGGCGAGGCCAGATTCTGGCAGTCCTGGCAAGAACCTTTCTTTTGAGCGTCATGGAAAGTCACTGGCAGATTTTGAGCAAGAGGTGTGACAAGGAGTGACTTACATCCCAGCCAGGACGTCACGGCTCCTCATAACTGGAATTGCCCTTCCCACTGCACACACAAAGGTGCAGAGGTGCCGGGGTTAAGCGATTTGCCCCAGGGAGCAAAGCTGATGTGTGCGGACCTGGGATTCAAAGCCAGCTCTCTCTCCAACTCCAGGCCTCTTTCTCCCACTTCATGCTGCCCTTGTTCCTGCTCTGACCTTGGCCCCACACCATCCTTCCCCCTCTGGAAGGAAGCTGTACCCAACCCTGGCTCTCCTCAAATCCCACCCACTGCAGCCACAGCCAAGAAGCCTGGGGACTCGGTTGTATCACCAGCTGGGGAGGTGGGCCGGACACAAGGGCCTACAGATGAAAGAAAGATGGACAAGCCTCAAGCCCAGGGTCCTCTTACCTGTCACTTCTTTGTCTGCAAAGTCTTCTGGGACAGAGGGGGTGGGCACCGCCAGTCCATGGTTCTCCTGGGCATTCTGCAGGAGAGCAGAGAGATCAGGGGGCAAGGAAAGGCGGGACAGGCGATTCCGACATCGCTGCTGTGTGAGGCCATTTTACTGCTGTGAAGGTGGCGGGTGCAGAACCCCGTGAGTATACTTAAGGGTAAAAGGGCTGGTTTAGAAAGGTGACTGTGCCCTGGCTGGTGTGGCTCAGTGGAATGAGTGCCGGCCTGCACACCCAGGGGTCGCAGCTTTGATTCCCAGTCAGGACTCATGGCTGGGTTGCAGGCCAGTGTTTCTCCCCCTCTCTTTCTCCCTCCCTCCCCCTCTCTCTAGAAACAAATAACATCTTTAAAAAAAATAAAAAGGTGAATGCTATGATCCAGTCAAGTCTTGTCATTCATGGCAGTTATGATCTGTAAAGTTGACTCAAGGGAAATAAAGGTTAATTTTCAGCAAACCTTAGTCACAGAATTTTCATTGAAGGATCAATACATGACTTTGTTCAATGCATGTTTCTGTTTAAAGACACCTTATTTAATATGTATTCCTGACTCGCTGACACAGAACTGGTGGCCGGCAGCACTATATAACTCATGCCTGAACGAAGAGTATTTTCCGTCCAAGGCTCACCGCGGCCTTCCTGCTCTTAGGAACCTCAGCCAGCACTGCAGGACTACGCGTGGGGGCCACTGGAAACTGTGAAATCACCAACAAGAAGCAGAGAAATACAAACAGATGGCACTAAACAGAAAAGGCCACTTGGTTGCAGCATGAGGGCTGAAACAAAAAGCAAACTGTCATCTTCCTCGCCCTCGGCTGGGAACGTGTGCATCCCGTGAACGACGTTTCCCCCTCTACCCCTACTCATGTCCAGCGCAGCTTGAGTATTGATTTGGGGGCAGCAAATACATTTTAGTGAGTAGGTGAATTTCCAAATATAAAACACACAGGTAACAAGAATCAAGCAGTGTATGAATTATACCTCAATTTCAAGGAAATAAAACCGAACAAGCCCAGCTGGTGTAGCTCAGTGGATTGAGCGCGGGCTGGGAACCAGAGGGTCCCGGTTCGATTCCCAGTCAGGGCACAGGCCTGGGTTGCGGGCCAGGTCCCCAGTGAGGGCCATGTGAGAGGCAACCATACATTGCTCTTTCTCCCTCCCTTCTCCTCTCTCTAAAAATTAAAAAAAAACAAAACAAAAACAAAAACAAAAAAAACGAACAAACAAAAAACCTGCCATGATGCCGTTGGATGTCCACAAGTGAAAAGCCAACCCCCACGGCCTGGTCTCCGGCGCGCCCTTGGTTTTTATGAGGGAGTCACAGAAAAACAAGCACAAAGCCCCGAACCAGCGCGTGTCCATCTCTGCAACACACTCTGGCCGCCGAGCTTCACAGGTGCAAGGTGTGTGCACAGCTGTCAGCTGGTGAGCGCGCATTCGCATTCCACTTTTTCTCTCCAAACACATTTCCATCCGTCAACAAAGGCCTCGCACTCGTCCTGAGAGGACTGTGCGCGTTTTACCGCGGCATTCACGGCCCTCGGCCACCGGACACCTTGCACTTCCCACTCACCCGTTACCCCACCCCGCACGCTGGCGACCCCCCTCCCGCCCCACTCGCGTCCTTCGCCGTCACCCCGATGCTGCTGTTGGTCAGGCTGCAGCCTGCTCCCCACCCTCCATTCTAACAGGGGTGCTTGGCTGTGCTCTGAACACACGCTCTGGTCGCACCGGGCTACTCACTCACCGGCTGATGGCGCCAACCCTCTGGGCGTCGCGGCTTAATGTACAAGAACGGGGATTTGAGGTGGGTGCTTAGGAATATCCACAAGGCCCTGGGTTACCGAGGGTAATCTCAAAGTTATTCTTTGGTCATTTGGAGGTAACAGGCGTTTTCTTATCCTTAAAGAATTCTGCAGTTGGAATGGCCTTAAGTCGCCCTCAAGCCTCTTTTTCTGCCTCTACTTGACGCATACGACCAGCACACGGCTGCTCGCATCGCGTCCCAAACCAGGGGTTCCGTCCCAGGGGCAGGGCCGGGGAGCCCCCGCCCACGAGCACGCACCCTCTGCTGTCTATCAACACCCACGAAGTGCGTGCGCTCTGACTTTGAGGAGACGGAGGCCAGACCTTCCACAGCCGGGTTGGGACCTCTGAAGACTCTTTTGAACACAACTGGAAAGCGGACAGGCTTGGGGCTGCGCATCAAAAGTCATGCTTGACGTTTGCCCGCAGCGTGATGCCTGCGGAACAGCCGCGAGGCAGCAAAGGGAAGGTGATGTTAAACTCTCATGTCTGCACCTACTGTGTGCCAGCACTACACTGAGCGCTTTACCTGTGTTGCCTCGAATCCTTCACCGGGGTCAGGGTGCAAACCTAGGCCTCCCAGTTCACCTTTTCTACAAATCACTGAGAGCAATTTTCTTCACTTACAAAATGGAGATGATATTTCCTGCTTTGCAGGCTCCTTATGAGAACCAAACGAGATGCTATTCATAACCCAGGAAGTCAGTGCTAGTTGAAGGATTATGTCATGCAGTCCTCTCCCCCACAAACGTGAAAACATTGAACAAGCAAAGCTAAGCTGCCTGGAATCCTGGAAGCGCCTTCTGGGTCACCCCGCATGCCTGCGTGTAATTATGGGTGGAGGAGGGAGACAGATGGACTTAGTGAACCGGAGAAGTAATACCACTCACCCATGCCTTGATCCTGACGAACTCTGGAAACGCATTACGCTCCCAAGACATCAGGGTGGAAGTCTGTCTCCTGAGCAGGCAGAGCTGGGGCTACTTCAGGTCCCCGCATACCACAGGCCCCAGGACATACCACTGCGTCACCACAGTGCTTGAGGCACTGTGGCACTCCACCGCGTGCCACTCTTGGGCAGGTCCCCAAGTCCAGCCTCACTTGTTTAGGAGCTCCCAGGACTGAACTGAACACAGCCTCTCACCTCCAAACCCCAGCGGCCCTGCTCCGTCCCTCTTGCACCCACGTGACCTCTGGTGGCTCATTTAGCTGTCCCTACATCCATTCTGGGTATTCAGAGAAGGCAAATACAAAGTCATTTTAAAATTAGTCCTAGAAAAACAGACCCGGAAGGTGAGCGTCCCTCACTCACCACAGGACACAGGCATCGAGTGGGCTGCTGGGGGCGGGGGGGGTGACTTCAGCGTGCGATCGCACAGGTGGAGACAGCGTCCATCTCCGTGGGTACTGAATTTCCCAACCTGCCTCTCTCAGCCTCAGAAAATCGAGGCAAAGAAGAGGCTTGGGGGTGATGCCCAAATGCAACGCATGATCCTGCACTGGGCCCTGGGATGGGAGGGGTGTGCCATGCAGGCCGTTAGGGGACGATCAGCAGTAATTGAATATATATTAAGGTGCATTCGATCATAGTGTCGAACCAACATTAAAATCCTGGGTTTGATCCTCATGCAGAGAAGGCTCTGTTCTTAGGCAGCGCACACCGGAGTATTTAGGAGTAAAGGGGCAGGATGTTTCAGCTTACTCCAGCGGTCCGGGAAGAACAGCTCACATGTCAAGGGGGGGCGGGGTGACTGAAGCCAGTGTGGCCAAATGCGGCGAACCTGGGCGAAGGCTCTAGGGAGTTCTTTGAGCTATTCCTGCAACTTTTCTGCACATTAGGATTGGTTGGAGAGAAAAGTTACTTAATGCCACTGAATTGTACGTTTAAAAATGGTCAAAACAGTTAGTTTTATGTTATGTGTATCTTACAATTTAAAAATGTTAAACAAGCCCGGCTGGTGTAGCTCAGTGGATTGAGCGTGGGCTGGGAACCAAAAGATCCCAGTTCGATTCCCAGCTGGGGCACACACCTGGGTTGCAGGCCAGGTCCCCAGTGAGGGCCATGTGAGAGGCTACCATACATTGCTCTTTCTCCCTCCCTTCTCCTCTCTCTAATAAATAAATAAATAAATAAATAAATAAATAAATAAAATCTTAAAAAAAAGTTAAACAAAACAATGACAAGAATATCGGAAAGGGTTGGGTAGACTTAGAGCTTCCCTTCCACTGGTCGCTGGTCATCAGCGCCTCGCAGGCCCCCTTCTCCCGCCCCAGACTCCCCACCCCAGCAACGGCACCAGCTGCTGCCGCGCAGCACTCACTGTGCCAGGTGCACTTTCTGCATTTGCAGTTTCCATTTCTTTTTTTTTTTTTTTTTAAGATTTTATTTATTTATTTTCAGAGAGAGGAGAAGGGAGAGAGAAAGAGGAATGTATGGTTGCCTCTCACATGGCCCTCATCGGGGACCTGGCCCGCAACCCAGGCATGTGCCCTGACTAGGAATCGAACTGGGACCCTCTGGTTCCCAGCCCACGCTCAGTCCACTGAGCTACACCAGCCGGGCTGCAGTTTCCATTTCTTAACTCGTTTACTTTTCACAACGTCCCAGTGAGACAGACGCTGTTGCTGTCACCTCCATTTTACAGATAAGGAAACTGAGGCACAGAGAGGTGAAGTGACTTGCTCAAGGACCCTTAGCTACTTCTATATCACTGTCTTTCAGGCACCTGGTCAACACCCGCACACCCAGCTTGTCACAAAGCCTCCTTGGCAACACAGAATCGTCTGTCACTGACCCACAGGTAGGATGCGCTGGGGCGGCCTGACTTAAGTTCTCTGCCCTGTGTGTTACTCAGCCTGTGTGCTGACACTGATTAGGTGCCTACTATGTGCTGCGCACCTTCCTGAGTACTTCCCATGTTCCCATGTACCAACCAGTTCTCTTCCCAGTAACCCCGAGAGTCACTTTGTTGCTTTTATTTTATAGATGAGGAAACTGAGACACAGAGAGGCTAAGTACACTGCCCAAGGTCACACAGCTGGTAAGAGGCAGGGCCAATCTTAGCACCTCAGAGCCTGCTCTGTGCCACCATGGCTTTGGCCCCACACTTTTCCTCCAGCACAAATTGAGCCTATGGTAGACAACTCTAGTCTTTGCTGCCCCAGTTCAGCTCACCCTAGGGCGACGGCTGATTCTTTGTACATACCTGGCACAGACTGGCAATTTAACAAGTGTTTGTTGAGTGAATAAGTTCCTGGATGAGCGAACGAGGGATAGAAAGAACAGAGTGGCGAGGTGGACAACCTGTGCCCAGGGCCAGGCCCACCACCCAGCAACTCAGAGCAGTCACTTCTCTCTCCGGCTGCCTTGCCTCTGCGGTTGGCGCTCTCCAAGGGTCCCTTTGAGCACAGCGTTCTGTGAGTCTAGGCCCGTCAGGTGTCCCGTCTGTGACTTAGCTCACCCATGCTGTGTGGGCAGTGACCTGGCCACTCAGGGCCACCCCTTGACGACAGGGTGTTGGGACAGAATTTGCCATTGTTCCCGGGTACTTCTCTGCCTCCAGAGCAGGAGAGGGGAAAAGGAAGACAGCTGGGAGGCAGAGTTCCTGAAGCTGCTCTTCCAGGAGCCACACGGGGAGGCCTCGCGGGCAGGGCTGGGCTGAGGGCAGCGTTGGCTTCAGACGCAGGACTCCGACCGCTGCCGCCAGTCGGGGAGCTGGATGGGCCCCACCTTGGCGCACTAGCCCTGGGAAAATGGGACGCCCAGTGCTGCCTGCAGGGTTGGTGTGCACCTCAAACATCCTCAGGGGAGAGGGGGGCAGCCCCACATCCAAAGAGAGGTGCACCAACCTGTGAGAACATGCAAATGAGCATCTGAGTGCCTCTGTGGGGCCCCTCAGCTGGAGCCTCCCTCCACGGGCCAGTGGGCAGCCAGCCACGGCCACGGCCACTCCCTGCCCTGCTGCCTCTGAGCAGCCCTTGCTCAATGCCAGGGGCAGAGTACAGCCCTGGCCCTGTGGGCGGGGTGCTCCACGTGAAACTGGGCCTCAGCCCTTCCTCTTGCCTGCACCTGGACAACGCCCAGAAGCTAAGATCACCCCATTCACCTCACTGAGGGGCACACGCCAGCTCCTCAGCTCCGTCGGCGGCCCTTTAAAAGCCATCCCAGCCTAGTGTATTGACATTACCAGCAGTGCTTGGGTGCAGGGACGTTGGGGACAGAGATGCATTCCAAGAATATTTCTTTTCTTCCTTATACTTATCTCTATTGCTAGATTCTGAACAATGAACTTCTGTTTCCTTCATAATTAAAAATACCCAATAAAATAATAATTTAAAAATAATTCTTATGATCAGGTGGAAAGAACATGAACTTTGGAGTCAGGCCGGACGCACGATCTCAATTTCACACCATGGCCCGAGAGCAGTCACAGGCGGCATCTGACACAGTCGGGAATCAATTCGTGTGCCCCAACCTTGCTTTCTGAGACTCAGTTTTTTTCATCTGTAAAATGGGGGTCATCTTACTTTCCCTGTACGCTCAGCACAGCTAAAGAGATGCTGCAGAGTGAGTGCTCAAGAAAGAGCATTCCCCCTGGGCTCTCCCCCCCAGGGCCTCGCAGAGCTCCGCAGGTCAGCTCTGGGCACGGCCCGCGGGGCGTGTCGGTCTGGTGGATCGGAACAGACGGGTGCCTCCCGTACCATGGTCAGGTCCCAGGGACTCCCCTGCTGCCCTTCTGACTACAAACATCTCAGAGCTGAAGAGAAGGAGGAAGGAAAACACTATTTGATGTTGAGGTTAGTCGCCCCTTTAAAGTTTTAGAGGTGGAGCCCCCTGCCATTCCACCAAGGCTCAGGGGTCAGAGTTCACCCTATGATGGCCCCAGCCCTGTCCCCTTGCCCTCCTCATGCCTGGGACACATATCCTCATGCCTGGGATTCCTCAAGTCCCAGCCAAACCCCAAGGTGGGTCACCAGGGCTGGGCTAATGGGCAACACATGGTTGACCTTGGGCACAGGCCAGCTCTGAGTCTTAGCTACACATCGTGGAATGCAATCCTCCTCACCAGATCCCTCCTGGAGCCTGGTTGGGGCACCTCAGGGTGGGGTACAGAGCTGCAGGGGGTGAGGGAGGTGACCCTGAGCCAGAGTCAGAGCCGGGCATGGTTGGGAGCACCACTGTAGGCTGGGGGCGAAGGGGGACGGGACCGCAGGGTGAAAGCCACAAGGAAACACCGCAGGCACCAATGCCCCCGGCTGGGTGAAGCCCAGCCAGGTGCTTTCCTGGCTTTGAGCGGCAGTGAGCGGGCAGGGGGTCTGTGTTCACCATACAGCAGCTTCTCTGAGATTGGCAGCCAGTGAGCATTTTATGAAAGAGTTCAAGTTCTTCCCTGCCCCAGCCTCCATCCTCTGACATAGATCATACCCACTCCTGAGGGCCAGAGAATCCGCCAGTGAGACTGTCTTCCTCTGGGCGTGCCTGCCTGCTCATAACTGCTCTTAGTCCCGGGCTACAGGGCCCTGCCGGGACTCTGCTACGGAGGGCCTGGTCCCCTGCAGGGCAAGGGTCCGTGGGGTCAAGGGGACATGCCCTGAGAACCTATGTCACCCCCTCCTTCAGGCACCAAGGGCCCAGAATTCCCTGCTTAGATGGCTCTGAGCCCACTCGAGCTTCTTCCCCGGCCAGTCTTCCTGAGGGCAGCCCGACCTGGGGGGTGCACATCCCTGAGCCCAAGGGGGGCTGTTGTGGGTAAGGATGAGGATGTGGAAGGAGCGTGGGAGGTTCTCACTGAGAGGAAAGGAGCCAGGTGGGGAGAGAGGGGTGGGCTGTGGTGGGGTGGGAGCGCCATCCGTGCACTCCCTGCAGGTCTCGGCCTGAACACACGGAGTCCATGTTCATGACCCGTTCTCCACGTAAACACACAGAGCCCCCTCACCCACCACGACTCCAGCTGACGTCAGCCATGCAAAGCTGTCGAAAGCCAACAATGACCACTGCCATGCCCAGCTCGGCCCAGGGAGCTCCGACCCAGCCCCAGGGGAGCCTGGGCCTCCAGTTCAGAGACGAGCGCCTACAGCAGGGGTGGAGTCGAAAGGGGAAATCCAGCCAACTCCAGGCGGGGGTCCAGAGCAGGTGGGGGCCTGTCCTGAGCCCAGCCAGGCCCGCCTGACTCAGAGGGTGGGGTGACCCAGGGAGCTCTCACTGCCCGGGGCACCCCAGAGACCTGTCTGGCCAGTTTCCCCATACTTGCCACACTGGCATTTAATTTTTAATTCCTCACATGTATCACCGTGGGGACGGTTTCATTCACACCAGGGCAGGGCAAGAGGGAACCCCGGAGAGAAGTGTAACCCTCCCACGACCAGCTGTTCATCAGCTCAGCTCTGGAAGGCTAGGGCAGGCTCTGGCTTGGGGACTGGCCTGGCTTCCCCCGGGAGGTCGAGGTCAATGGGGAGAAAGACTCCTCCCCACTCAGCCCAGGCCACGCGGTGTGGACAGGACCAGACTGAGGGGAGACCTGGGCTCGGGTCCCTCTGCCGCCTCTACTGAGCTATGTGACGGGGCAGGACGCTCCCTCCCTGGGCCCCTGTTTTCTCATCCGGGTGAGCACTGAGGTCCTCCCCAGCTCTGAAGCTTGGCAATTGTGACCCAGTTCCTCATAGCTCTCTGAGCAGGAAGTAGCGTGGCCCTGGCAGCTGGAACGCTGCCCTCGACAGAGGTGAAAGCAGAGCACTAGGAGTGGCCCTTGTGTCGAAGGGCCTGGCTTCAGGGGGGCCTCCAGAGAGCGGACCACGCTCCTGACCCTTGCCTGGGCAGTTACTTTAACACAGAAGTCACAGCAGGAGAGACCCTCCCTCGGAGGAGGAGCAGGGACTGCTGCCAGTTACTCGGGGATCGATCGGGTCCACACCTAGTCACCGAGGGATCCCCGAGGTCCTTTTCACGACTGCCCTATAGCTTCTGGGTGCCTTGGAAAGTATTTCTTAGTCCTCTGAACTCACCACCTCAAGGTGAGGAGGCTCGGGGCGGGGAGGCAGAAGCCTCTGCTGTTGCCCTCACCCCCATCTAGCCCTTTATAGGCCTGTGTGGGGTACTGGCAGTGAGGCTGCATTCGGAAGACGACCTAGGTCCAGACAGAGCTCCGAAAGAGCCCGGGCCTTGCCGAACCTGTGCCTGACTTCTCAGGGCTGCTGCCTCCCCTGACCCAGCGCAGCCAGGCCCAGGAGGTGCCCTCCCGGCGTGGGAAGGGAGGACAGAGAGGTGTGAGGCCCGGCCGGTTTAGGACAGTGTCCGTTCCCACCCACTCTGACTTGGAGGGGCTGGGAGACGGGTGTGGGAGGGTGTATCAGTGTGTGAACCACACCCACAGGAGCTCTGTCTTCTGGCTTCTCCTCATTCTCCCAGCCTCCTGCCCCAGCTGGAAGAAAGCAAAGGATGTGGCCCACGCATAAGGGGGAGGAGTCAGATTCCCCTCAACCCAGGAACAGGTGACGAAAGATTTTGGGGCTGCTCTGTATCTTGTGACCTAAATCAGGAGCACAGAGATGCCCTGGGGATATGAGCCATCGGGCCAAAGGTTCCTAATTGAAAGCTGCCTCATAGATGGGCTTCCAGGGGCCTGGGAGGCCTCTGCTAAAATTAGAAGCAAAATTGCGCACATGTGGCCCAGAGCCTCATTGTGGTCTCAAAGGGGCCGTTGGCCTGAAACAGGCAAGAGACCCTGCTGTCCAGCAGGACCCAGCAGCTGGACGGGAGTTCAGAGAGGCAGACGAGGAGATGCACGGAGTTCTGCGGGCTGGTGCTGGGAGGGAAGATAAATGCTTCTAGATGGTGAGTGGAGGGGAGAGTAGGACAGCTTGAACAGAGCTTGGACCCTGGAGCCTGGCTGCAGGGGTTCAAACCCTAGCTCTGCCACTTAAGAACTGTGTGACCTTCCTGGCTGGTGTAGCTCAGTGGATTGAGCGTGGGCTGGGAACCAGACGGTCCCGGTTCAATTCCTGGTCAGGGCACATGCCTGGGTTGCGGGCCAGGTCCCCAGTGAGGGCCATGTGAGAGGCAACCACACATTGCTGTTTCTCTCCCTCTCTGTCTCCCTCCCTTCTCCTCTCTCTAAAAATAAATAAATAAAATCTTAAAAAAAAAAGAACTGTGTGACCTTAAACAAATTACTGCCACATTCTCTGGTTCACTTTCTTTATCTGTAAAATGGGAATAGTGCCCGTCACATAGGCAGCTGGCACGGAAGGCATAGAGTGAACTTCCCCTTGGTGGTCCAGTTGCCGCCTCTGTAGAACAAGGCTGCTGTGGACCTGATGAGCCTCTTTGAGTTGGCAGTTCTCCATGGGCGCATGCTCACCCTCACCAGGAAAGCGGTGTGAGTGGCTGGGGAGAGGTCTCCATGGCCTGGGACCGGCTCTGAGGCTTGCCTAGAAGGACCACTCCCAGGAACTCCAGCCTGACGGGCCAGCCAAGCCCCCTCCAGTGGCCACCTGACCGGGGTGTGCACTGCCCGAGTCGGGCACTGGCTGGCCCAAACCAGATCTAACCAGAGTGTGCAAACCAGAGCTGAGGAAAGAAGACTGGAACTCCACTGGTCACCAAAGGGAAAGAGAGGGTAGGTGGGGCATACAGGATGCCAGCCAATCAGAATAAACTCAGCTGTGCCACATTAACCCTTTAGATCTAGGGGAGAACCCAGGACAGCAGGGGCCAATTAGGGGGCAACAGCCATTTGATTCAATATTTTAACCAGAGTAGGTATGGGTGTGTCAGCCCTGGGTCCACACCTCTGTGATTCTGAGTATGCATGCTGGGGGTACGTGAGGGGAGGGAGTGTAATTACCTTCAACGGAAAAATCTCAAAAGTATTTACTTTGCATTTACGACCCCTGTAACAGTTTTATGCTGGAAACAAAGGTAGGGGCTGACTCATCTGCTTTATACCTCTGTGTTGGTGTTGTACTTTCTGTGCTTGTCTGTAATGTCTATGAATTGTTTTCATAAGCAGAAAGTACATTATTGAAAGTTGTATTTCCACAGGTCTGCGTGGATATAGCAAGGAAAATGTAAGACTCATTCTATCCCGTCTAGAACCCCAGGGTCTGGTTGGAGAGGTTGGACAAACAAGAAAAAGCAATTGGTGACGGAGTGAGAGAGGCGGTTGTGCTGGGCAGTGCTGGGCAGAACCTGCCGGTGCCAGCCAAGGCGTGGGGCCCCCGAGGTCTAACAGGCTCCTGAGAACACAGGCCGGGATTTGGTGGCTCATTGGTGTAGGTGGTACAAATCCTCACCGACATCAGTAACAATGTTGTCACAACCAGGACCCATCTGACAGGCAGGCGTGAACCTACAGTTGATGGGCTGCTTAGGCTCTGGACCTGGACTGCCCGATACAGCAGCCGCTGGCCACAAGTGCTACTGAGCACACGAGAAGTCACTCGTCAGAAATGGGGTGTGTATGCTCTACGTGTGGGATAGGACGCCAGATTTTAAAGATGTTGTATGAACCCTAAGAATCCTGAAACACCAATTCGGAAGAGCCTATGCACCCCAATGTTCACAGTAGTATTATTTACAACAGCCAAGTGCTGGAAACAACCTAAGTGCCCATCAGTAAATGAGTGGATCAAAAACTATGGTACATTTACATGATGGAATACTACGCAGCAGAGAAAAAGGCGCCCCTGCCCTTTGCGACAACATGGATGGATCTGGAGAGCACTAGGCTATGTGAAATAAGCCAGGCAGTGAAAGAGAAATACCAGATGATCTCACCTATAAGTGGAGCCTGATCAACAAAACAAACGAGCAAAATAGAACCAGAGGCATGGAAACAAGGAACAAGTGGACAGGGACCAGAGGGGAGGGGGGCGGGGGACAAGGGAGGAGAGAAGGGGAAGGGTCTAGGTAAAGAATAGGGGAAAATGCCCCACGGACATTGGCAACAGGGTGGGGATTGACCGGGGTGGGGAGCGGGGCAGGGGAGAGCAACGGGGGAAACTGGGACAATTGTAACAGAACGACAATTTTAAAAAAGGCATTGTATGAGAAAAGAATGTAAAACATCTCCTTAGTATTTTTCACACTGATTAAATGTTGAAATGATAATCTTTTGAATATTCTGGGTTAAGTAAGGTATGTCATTAAAATTAATTTTACCTATTTCTTGTAAGGTAAAAAATGTGAAATTACTTATGAGGCACACACGATATTCCTACTAGGCTGTCCCGGAAAACACGGGCGTCGTCACCGCGAACAGAACCGGCCTCAGAGCAAACGTCCTCGTCGGAGAGCGAAGGCCCAGCCACAGGATCCAAAAGGGAATCTTTGGTTTTTCACAGTTTCAGACCCTTAAATGCCCTTCTCACAAGGGTCACTGCTCTTTGTCCTTCCAGACAGCTCAAATTTTCACCTCTTCTAGAAAGTCCTCCTAGACCCCCACTGCTGGATCAACTGCCCCTGCTCTGGCCCATGTTCCAACAGTCTGCTGGTTTACTCGTGACCTGCCTGGAGAGCAGCAATGCTGGCTCAGTCATGTCCGCATCCCAGCATCTAATGCAGACACGGAGCAGGCAGCCATCATGACTGTCCGTGAACACAAATCCTGCTTAGCTGGAGGTACGCACCTCTACACTGCCTTTGTGCACAAGTTCCCTGTAACCTCTCCCTGGGTTTTGACGGGTGGAGCTGACACCCTTAATCTCAGCCCTTCTGTTGTGAGTCTCAGCCATGCCTCCTCCTATTAGCCACTCTGGGTTGGCATCAAGAGGGAAGGAAATGGCCCTGGCTGGTGTAGCTCAGTGGATTGAGCGCGGGCTGCAAACCAAAGGGTCGCCGGTTTGATTCCCAGTCAGGGCACGTGCCTGGGTTGCAGGCCAGGTCCCCAGTGGGGGCCACGTGAGAGACAACCACAATGAACAGAGGGTCTGGCTGATGTCCACTCGCCCAGGGCAGGGGGTGCTCCCTCCTCCAGGGCAGCCAAGGTAGCCCGTCCAGAGAGGACCCTCAGACCCCAGAGCAGAATCATACTCACCAGCGGTAGGAAGGTCAGTAGGGGCCGAACTCTTGGCCGAGCTTTCAGCGTGGCTGTTCCTGACTCACTGACCACATCAAACCGATTGTCTCCATAGTAAATCCCATCTGGAGGAGACAAGAGAGGAGAGACGGTGAGCGGAGATCAAAGGCATGTTGGCTACTGAGTTTAACCCGCCCTGCAGTTCCCACAAAGGAAAGCCAGGCGCGTGTCAGCTGTCTGATCAGATCCTGCGGACGGGGTGTGCGCTGAAGGGGCAGGGCCGTGACAGACTTCAAGCGGCGGTTTCTTGGGGTTTTCTGCAGCGTTCCTGGGGCGCTCGGCTCTCGGCAGCCATCTCTCCTGAGGCACCCTCTGCAGGTCTTAAGCCCTCACTCCCGCAAGTCATCGCTCCTTTCGGGGGCCCTGGGCGCTTGGCCAAAGCCCCAGCTACAGCTTATCTCAAAGAGGAGGGGGAGAACAAGCTGGCTTTTCTCTCAAGTGTTTGAATTTCTAATCTGGAACAAGCAGAGTAGAGGAGGCCACCTGCTGCCCCCAGTGGCCTGGCACCTACCATCAGTGGTTGTGTGCATGGCTGCGTCCGATGTGCCCTTGAGGGCAGAGCAGAGAGAACAGGACGGTAGGGTCCACGTGACCCAGTACAAATCCAAGCTCTGCCACTTACCCTCTCTGGCCTCAGTTTTCCCATGTGTGCAACGGGAGTGGCGATAGTGCCGACCTGGTAGGACTGTCGTGAGGGGTAAGTGGGGCCAGCACGTAGTAAGTGCTCAACAAATGCTCTTCCCCTTTCTCTTCCTCCAGTTACTCGGCCTGTGCTCCAAGCTGTTTCTCCAGAAGTCAGGAGGCTGTGAGGAGCCAGCCACACTTTCTCAACCAACCTCCTATGACCTTTAACCCACATCGACAAGAATTTCTCATCCTATCTCAGGTTCACACTGTCACTTCCAGGTGGCAGAGATCACAGTGGGCCTCTTCCTCTGCCACTCACAAGCCAGGAGGACTTGCGTCCACTTAACAGGCCATGAGGGGCTCTCTCCTTCTTTGAAGCCAGAGGAAAAACAGAAGAAAGGTCAAAATCCCAATGAATCGGAACCTCCCTGACTGATGCATTAAAGGAAAGGGGATTACTTTTCCCCTTGCACCTGACTTCAGGAGAAAAGTGCGAGAAAGCCAAATATTTTACTCAAAAGAGACTGGGCTTGTCAGCAAGGTCCTGAGATCAGAACACAGAACACATCGTCTGCTGCCCTACCAGGCAGAGGGTCAGCAGTGCAGTTAAGGCTCCCCATCCCTCCACCAGGCCAAAACGCAGTTTCCTGTGTGCTGCACACCTGGGACACTCCAGGTCCCAGCGACAGGATTCCCCAGGCCCAGCTGTCAGGCTCCGCACCTGAGGCTGGAGACCCGGAGCTGGGGGCGGGGTGGGAGGCTGGAAGCGAGGAGGAGAGGGCAGATTTGGCCCAACTAGAAACAACAAAAGCAGAGATAACTGGAGACACCCAGCAGCTACTCTTAAAGCCCACCAGATTCTCTCTGGCTCCCAGGAGTCTGGGTGCTGGCGCCAGGATCTCCTGGGACTTTCTCTAGATAGTGCTGTGTCGGTCTTAGATCTGATAAGGCTGGGCCCTTGGCCGCGGTGGGGGTGGGGTGGGGACCGACCCAGGGACTGGTGGGAGGCACGCTCTCCCGCTCTCCCAGGCGGCGCCGGTCTCCAATCTCTACACAGTGCAGGGGTCTGCAGCTGAGTAATCAGGGCATGAACGGCTCCTGGGAGGGTGCCTCGAGGAATTTTAGAAACAAGCAACTAAGCAAGGTGATCACTGTAATAGTAGAAATACTACAATAATAGGTAAAACTTACGGAACAGTTTTAACAGGCCAGGCGTCTCATACATTATTAATTCCTTTAACTCTCAAACCAGCCCCACGAAACTTGCACGATCGTCACCCTTGTTTTACAGGCGAGGAAACTTGAGCACAGAGAGGTTGAAGACCCTTCCCGAAGCCTCAGAGCAAGTGGAAAAGCTGGGGTCTCTGGTCCCCTGCACACACTTCTCCCGAAGTGGGGTTTCCTCATCCCACCAGTACAGGACGTGGAGGGGAGGGTGGGGGCTCCAGGGGCAAGGTAAGGGAGGCTCAGCTCGGCCACGGAGCGGGGCTGGGAGGAGTGGGAGGTGACGCAGCTTGCCAGGCCCATGCAGGGATGAGGGCACAGCCAGGTCTGACCCACACACGGGCGGGCCCTCTGAACCCCTCAAACTCCCTGACTCAGCCTTGACTACCAGCACGGTTGCCTTGGTTGGTTTGTGGCTGTTTTCAGCAGGGGAATCCTTCCTAAGAACACGTCACTGAAGGGGACGGGCAGTGGTCGGGGGAGGGGTGGAAGGCCCAGGTGGCTCCTTCCCGACTTGGGCACTTCTTGAAAGTCCAGTTTCATTTCCCCGTTCTAAGGCGTGGCTGGGGGTCAGGGAGGGAAAGGGCGCAACCGCAGCAGGGCCAGAGTGGTGCGGTGTGAGAAAGACTTGGCGGGCTGTCGCTGCCTTTGAAGAGACAGGAGACCATGGGCCCAGGACCACAGGTGGGCGCTGGAAGAGGCTGGAAAAGACGAGAAAACAGATTCGCCCCCACAGCCCCCAGGAAGGAACAAAGTCTTACGGACACTTTGATTTTAGCTCAATGAGACCAGTGGCAGACTTCTGACCTACAGAACCGTGAGATAACAAATGCACGCTGCTGCTCCTCCAGGGTTCAAGGTCAGGGCTGGGGTTTTCTGAGCCTCCAAGTCAAGGTCCAAAGTTAAACAGAAAGGCAATAGAGTCCAACCCTGGGGATTTTCCTATGGAAGTGAGCAAACTCCAGTGGGATCACAGTGTCGGGGACATGAGAATGGGCCTCCCTGAAGAGTAGCCCCCTCCTCAACTGAGGAGGTGAAGGAGGGCCGGGCCACCTTTTGAGGGAGGAAGGGGTCCTGAGGAAGGGAAGGGGTGACAGAGGAGGCTGGACAACTTGCTCTCTGAGGACCCAATGAGGCTGCTACCCTAGCGTCTCGTCTGCCCTGAAACTGGAACACCCTCGGTGTGTGCCTTTCACTGGCCCCCTCCCCACTGGAAAAGTCCTTGGGGGTGGCGGAGGTTTCGAACTTGCTGCATGGAGCGGAGAGGCAGCTGAGGAACATTTGGTGGGACTCAGAGGGCGGGAAAAAGAGCCACTGTGGACTCAGAAGCTTCTAGAAAAAGGGGGCAGGCACCTTCGAGAGACCCCTGGAGCACGCCCAGCAGCCAGGAGGCCTTGGGAGACCTAAGGAGCAGGGTCTGAGCCCCAGGTGGGCCACAGACCCGTCGAGATGAAAACTCAAGCTGCTGTCTGGCAAATTCATCTAAAAACGACACAGTGGTAAAATAGGAGAAAATCCAGGCCTGCCTCCATTTACTCAGACCTGATCATTAAAAGAATCTCAATTTTCCCCCAAATGAAATCCTCTTTCTGACAGGTTTGTGCATGGGGTTCCTTACGTGTGGTTACCTTTCTCCCTCATAGATTGGCAGGAAATGAAGGGAACTTTGCTTTAATTTCCACTCCCTCAAAGACTTGAATTCACATAAATTCCACCTAATATCCAAACAGCTGGTTCAAAGCTAATGCTGGGGGCCACGCCTGTTTCAGCAGGAAGACTTCACCTCAGATCCCAACCCGGACACGGCAGCTCCCTTCCTGCCAGGCCTCCTTGAGGAGAATCTGACTTTGCCATCGGCTTGAGGGACATTTACATGGCGGCTGAGGATGCCTGGCCTTGGAGAAGGCCGCAGGGCCCCCGCTGGGAGGGGAGGCCCCAGTACAGGTCGCAGGGGTACAGAGCTCCCCTGAACTTCACTTCCAGTTCCTGCTCCATCACTTAGGATCGGCGGGGCTGTGGGAGTGTTGCTAGATCTTTCTGAGGCAGTTCCTCCTCTTTGTCAACGTGGGCAATGGCCCCTGCTGGGTGGGCTGGTGTGAGGCCGAGTGAGATCAACTGTGCAACAGGTTGGCACAGCACCTAGTAGATAATTTCTGCTCAGTAATGGGGAGGGCTGCTTATTATCATCAAGGGTTTGGGCCGAGCTTGAATTAGGCCATGCCACCGGCAAAGTGTGGGTGAGCACCTGTACCTGGGAGGCAGGTGGCTCTTCATTCTCTTGTCAGGGGGAACTCGGAGTGGGCACTTGAGGCCACCCTCCTTGCAGATTAGGACGGAGGCCCGGAGTGGGTGGGGCTGGCCCAAAGTCACAGGGCAGCAGGGGCACCAAGGCCCACACAGGGCCCGAGCGGCAGTGCTGGGCTCCAGGCACCAATATCAGTGCCTCTCCCCAGAGGGGCCGACCTGGTTCTCTGCGTCTGGGGCCGTGCGTGTCAGTGTGTGCACGTGTGTGTAAATGTGTAGCAGGGGGAACGGCCAGCTTTGGGGAAGCTGAGAGCTGGGCACAAGCCCCTTTTTCTCCCTTCTCCCCCAGAGGGGAGCCTCCCACCAGGCGCCGGGCCTCTCTGTTCTCACAGAGCTCAGGGCTGAGAGCCCGGGAACGTGCTCCTGCTCCCCAGCCGCGAGCTGCCCCTGCGTCTCCACAGAGGCTGAGGTCCGGGACGGTTATTCTGCTCTTTCCCCAAATCCTAAACAGGTCCAAACTAGGAAAATATTGATAATAAAAATGCAAGTGTCTAACATTTATTAAGCTTGTATTATGAGTTAGGCACTATTCCAAGTATCCTTCATGAACCTGTTGGGGAGGTACTTTTATTATCCCCACTTTGCAAATGGGAAACTGAGGCTCAGAGAGGTCAAGTCCCCTGCCCAAGGTCCCATGGGTGGTGAGTAAAAGGGGCCAGGATTCAAGCCCAGGTATCTAACTGTAGAATCTGGTTCCCTCTGGTATTAGCCAGTATGGCAGGGAAATAACGCAGGGACCCAGCAGCCTTCCCTTGGTCTCCTTTCCCCGGTTCTTCCAGAGTGAGACTGGAAAGTGGGTGAGGCCTAGAGGAACACACAGCCTGGAGTCGGAACCCCAGCTCCTCCAGGTGACACCTGCCGGCCTTGGGCACTTTCTCAGGCTATTTCCCCACCTGTCAAATGGGGATACTTACTCCTATTTTGCAGGAAGCAGCCCAAAATCAGGGGAGGAAAAGAAGCTAGCATGACAAGATGAAGGCTGGGGTGACGATGTACAATCCCAAATGGCTGGGAGCCCCCAGACGACCCCAGGAGCACTGGCCACCAGTCTGCTTGGATTCCAGGGGCTTAGGAGGGGTGGGGCTTTAGCTGGGGCTTTAGGAGTTTGTTGCTTGGACCCAGACTAACCCAGACCCGAAAACAGACTCCCACCTCTAGCCCGCTGGGGTGGAGCATCCAATCCTTGGCCACTAGAGGATCCTCAGCTTTTCAGGGAAGCAGTTGAGGGAGGAATATAGGCGTAACCCACAATGGCATTAATGAAGCCCTTTATTGCTAATTAACAGGTCCACATGACAGGAACCTGAAGAGGCCAGTCTGTCCCAGCAAGCTCCAGCAGGCCTCCCCGTAGCACCAGAGAGAGTTCTTTGTCCAAGGGCAGAGGGGACACTGAAGGCCGGGCCGGGGTGGGGCAGGGAGCCACAGAGCAGAGGAGAGGGAACCGGCAGGAAGGAGCCTTGGGGGCAGGGACTGGAGAGGGGAGAGCACAGCAAAGAGGCCCTTTGCTTCCCAGCTGGGACAGACCTGCTACTCAAAGTGGGGTCTGCGGCCCTGCACACGCCTTCACCTGGGAGCCAGTGGCGAGTGCGGTCTCCCTCCACCCCCAGCCGCCTGCCCATCAGAATCTGAGCCTGCCAAGGCCCCAGGGCGCACTGGCTGTCTGTCTGAACTGCCCTGAGCCGAAGTGACTGAGTCCTTTCACCTATCTGAGACTTCTGAGCCTGTCTCCTCAACTGAGAAAACATATGCGGTTTTTAGCATAGTGCCAGGTTCAAGAAATAGCTGATAATGATATTATTGTTATTAATTTATTGGCTGGGAGAGAAGGGCACCCTGTAGCCATCTGCAGTGGTCAGGGAAGGGTCTGTCTTTCTGAATTGAACTATGGAGACAAGAGGATCTTATATAATGGGGCAGCAGAAAGGCTGTGTGTGTGTGTTCTAACTACCAGCAAACCGCCGTGCACCTCCAGGGGACGGGAGTAAACAACAGGCTCCTTCACGCCCTGCACTGCACAGGTTAGCTCTCCACAGGCGGGCGCCAGCCCCGCTCTGGCGGGAAGTAGTGGGATGGCCAAAAAGTTCATTTAGTTTTTTTCCATATGATGGCTCTAGTAGTGCTTAGTTGTCTTTAACTTCATTTGAAACAATTTTGTTAGGTTGTATTGTGACAGCTGTCATATCAGCATGGATTTAAAAGAAACTTATCAAAACTGGTGAATTTGGGGGCAGCCTTTTTAATATTGAATATGGAAGAAAATACATAACATTTTTGGCATATTATACTTTATTGTTTCAAGAAAAGTAAAAACACCCTGGCTGGTGTGGCTCAGTGGACTGAGCGCCCACCTGCAAACCAAAGGGTCACTGGTTCAATTCCTAGTCAGGGCACATGCCTGGGTTGCAGGCCAGGTCCCCAGTAGGGGGCACACAAGAGGCAACCACACATTGATGTTCCTCGTCCTCTCTTTCTCCCTCCCTCTGTCTAAAAATTAATAAAATCTTTTTTTAAAAAAAGGTAAAAACGCAACTGAAACGCAAGGAAAGATTTGTGCAGTGCATGGAAAAGGTGCTGTGACTGATCGAACCTGTCAAAAGTGGTTTGCCACGTTTCTTGGCATTACTGACATTTTGGCCAAATAATTCTTTGCTGTGGGCTGTCTTATGCATGGGAAGATGTTCAGCAGCTCCCCTGGCTTCTGCCCACTAGAAGCCAATAGCAGGAGATAGCCAACATACTCAAAATATCCAAATCAATAGTTACTGGTGAAAATGAAAAATGTGTCTTTTATTTTATGGAAAAAAAATGAGGGTTTTTTTTTGCCAATCCTATACATGCTCGGCTCCTGGGGTTCACAACTTCCCACCCTTCAACCTGGCCTGAGACACAGGGGCAGGGATAACAGACCCAGCAGCCACCGTGGGGAGCACTGGGGCTCTCCTAATCAGGAGCTGGTCATGGTTCCTACACATTTATCTGGAACCTGCAGGAAGTTAGGGGGAAAGAGAATGCCCCACCTGCCAACCTGGCAGATTACAGACATGGCTCAAAGCTGGGGAAGGAAACCCCACGATTCTCAAATCCTCCTGTACAAAAGAATCACCTAGGAGTTGGTGAAAATCCAGACCCTGGGCCCCAGCCCAGTGTTCTGACTGCAGGTGCCTGAGGTGGGACTCCAGAAATCTGCATTTTAAATAAGTGTGTTAGGTGGTTGTGACAAAGGTGATTTACATTTGGAGGGAAAAGAGAGAGCTCCCCAGCAAGCCAGGTGTCCCATTGCTGGGCTGGGGCGGCAGCAGCATGGCTCAATTAACCCAGAAGACAAGAGACTGGCCCAGAGCGCCGGTCTCAGGCTGCTCCAGCTCAACCCTCATCTCGGGATTTCAAAGACCCACCACTCTGCTTTCTCGTGCATTTAAAAAACAATTGTGCAGCCTGAGACCCTTGGGGGGCGGGGCGGGGTGTGGGGAGGCAGGAGGCTTAATTAGGACTGCAACTGCATTAAGTGAAGCACTTTTCTGGAATAAATGTTACGGAAATACTTTAAAGAAAAATTGATCTGTCACCACCTTCACACGATTGTTTGCATTTTACCCGCTGCACCCAGCCTACCTTTGTGCAAACAGATTTTTACATGGCTGTAGCCACAGGGCGAGCGGCTACTCCTTGCTTCTCTCACACACACACACACACTGATTTCCCCCCTCCATCCCACCACCTGATCTCCAAGGGCTGGATACCGCCAGCAACGCAGAGAATGTCACAGACTCAGGGACCCTATGAGACTTTAGGATGGCTCTTCATGCCTCAGTTCCCTCTGGTCTACAGCAATGTTAGGAAGGGAAACTGAAGCGGGCAAGGGCAGGCAGTGCTTGGGCTTGGGAAGGAACTGACAGTAATGAAGGGCCAGCTGGTAAATACTTTCAGCTTTGAGGGCCATGTAGTCTCCGCTGCAGCTACTTAATTCTTCCACTGTAGCAGGAAATTGGCCATAAACAATATGGAAATAATGGGCAAGGCTGGTTGTGTTCTAATACAACTTTATTTACAAAAACAGGCCATGGGCTAGATTTGAGCCAGGTCCATAATCTGCCAGTCCTTGCTTTAGGGCATTTCTTTGTAATGCTCTTCAAAGCTCTGCCACATGCAAACCTCAAGCAGTCATCTGTAGGCAGACTGGACGCCATCCCCACTTAACAGAAGAAAAAACTGAGGCCCAGACAGTAGCCAGTCCCATTACTGACAGACAGGACCCCAAGGCAGGTCTGGCATCTCCACTGCATCACAGAATCGCCAACACTGGTCCCTCCCATCACCAAACTCCAAGTTCTTGTCCTGTTCAGCAGCCAGCAAACCTCTGCCACACCCGCCGGCACCTGGGGAAACACCCCAGAAAGACTGGAGCGCTATCCTGCCGGGTGCACGTTGTCTCCCAGCCTTCCATGTGCGGGGTGCAGCCAGGCTGAGTCAGCTGGGGGCCCGGCTCAGCCCTGGAATGGGAGGAGCTGCCCTGGGCTCCAGCTCTGCCCAGGCTGGTGAAGGCGGCAGCAGCTGGCTGAAGGTGACGCCACCGTGCCCCCATTCCTCCCACTGGGGGAATTATCCACACCAGCAGCCAGCTCAGTGCAGGCAGAAATGAAGAGAAGTGTGTGTGAGTGTGACGGAATGGGGTGAGGTGGGCGAAGGTAGTTCTCAGGTAGATGCCTTCTCAAGACAAATTCACCCTTGAATTACCTTCTAAAAAGTCAGTTCAGCAAGCTGGCTAGGAGTGTGGCCCCTGAAGCCCGCCTGCCCATGTTCAAATATTGGCTCTGCCTCCTGAGAGAAATGTCGGGGTAATGGAAATGTTCTAAAACCGAATTGTGGTCAAGGCTGCACAATTCTGTAAGTCTACTAAAAAGCATTAAATTATACATTTAAGAAAATCTTGGCTTGGCCATTTAAAGCTGTGTGATCTTGGGCATGTTACTCCACCTCCCTGTGGCTCAGTCTCCTCATCTGCCAAACAGGAATAATAGTTCCTGCATCCTGGGCTGGACAAGGACGCAACGGGCCAGCAGCCCGAGGACTTTAGAACAGTACCTTGCACCTAAAGGGATCAATAAGTGTTTGCTACGCAGGCAAGGGGAGGTGTCTGGGCCTCAGAGAGTTACACTTGGCCGCACATGTATTTGTATGTTTCTAAACCAACCTCCAAAACGCCCAGCCCCTCCTAGCCTTTGCTCCTGCTGTTTGCTCTGCGAAATGCTCTCTGCCCTTCCCTCTCAGCTCAAATACTGATTGCAATCAGAGGTCATCTCTCCTCTCTGCTCCTTGTGCACTTAATCTTTTATAGCAAAGGCTTGGGAAGGGCGAAGTGGCATATGGTTAACTGTTCACCCACTGGTTTGGAATCCTTGGGCCAGGGAGAGGCAATATCTTGTTTGCCCTACTCCTGCCCCAGTGGCTAGTGTCCCCACGGTGACAACCTAGGTGCTGAACTGAATCCAACAGCAGGGGCTGAGGCCATAACATGATCTGTGGGGTCTGGGCACGGTGGCCATAAAGGTCAGTGAAGGTAATGGGGTGACAATGTAGCTTAAGGTGAGCTACAGCACTGATGAGTGACCCTTCTGGTGTCCAGAGCCCTGGATCATAGGCAACCCCTACCTGCCTGGATTTCTTTCTCTTATAGAGGGTACAAAACGCAGCAAGACGCAGTGAGAAGGTGACCTACAGCCCTCTAGAAGCCAGGACTGGGCGAGCGTGGTGTTTCAGATGCCTGCAGGCGGTAGGTTCACAGTCAGGAGGGGCTGTCCCGGCCTGCACTGTCCCACCCTTGGCTTCTACATCGAGCACGCAGCCAGCCCAGGCCCCAGTAAGTGAGTCGGTGTCTTGCACTGGCTGGTACTCTGCGAGCAGTGGCTCCTGTTAACTTTCCCCGGCCTCCCCTGTGCGGGGCCAAGTGTACGGGCTCCCAGGTAGCAGCCCCTCTCTTTGCCTACCTATGACCCTGGGAAAAGGGGTCAGGGGTCCTGGAGGGAACGGAGAAAGCACGGGGAGGGTTGGAGGGACCACCCCTAGCCCTCAGTCGTGGGGGGCGCTTCTGACTCCACGGCATCGCAGGGGGAGGAGGGGCCGCCGCAAGCCCAGGAAGCCTTCGTGCTGCAGAACCCTAACTTCCAGCCAGGACGGAAAGTAAACACCAGGGAAGAGGGGCTAGGATCCGACGCGGACCGCAAAGGTCGCCGCCTTCCCTCAGGGAAGGTCCCGTCCTTCGCGAACCCCTATCCCCCCACGGCCCTTTCCCAGAGACACCCCGCGGCGCCGCCTCCCCCTCCCGGCAGCTGCTTGGCGGCCGGTTCGCAGGTTCGGACGCGTCCCTTTCCTCCGCCCCGCGCCCCGCGCCCCGCGCCCCGCGCAGCGCCCGGAGCCGGGGAGCGCGAGCGCCGCCGGCCGCCTCCCAGCGGTGCGGGCCGCCACCGCTCTCCCCCGGGCGCACTTACCGAAGTCCCTGGTCCCGTCCTCCGGGGCCTCCTGGGTGAAAATCCAGGGGGGGTTGGTCGCGTAGAGGGAGGTGGTGTTGGGGCTGGCTTGCTTCTTGCCGAAGATTTTGCTGAAGGTGCCCTGCACCGTCTGGTTCTTTTTCATGCTGCCGCAGGCCGCGCGGGCGCCGGAGGAGCGCCGGCCCTCGGTGGCGCTGCCCTGCCCCGCACCGAACCCCGCACCGAACCCCGCACCGTCTCCCCACGGCGCTCTACCAGGCCATGCTCCCCGCGGTCCTCCCCGCCCGCGCGACGGGCGACAGGTGGTGCCGGCCCCGCCGCTCGCCTGGAAATGCGAGCTACCTGGACAGGTAAGAGGCTGCGGCTGGGAGGGGCCCCGCCCCGCGGCCGCGCGACTCCCCCGGCAGCATTCCTGCCCGCCTCCGTCTACAACAGGCCATTGTTGGCACAGCCCGGTGGGCTGGGGACCTCGCCCGGCCCACGCCCCGCCTGGAAGAAGGGCCGCCCCCTCCCTAGTCTCCTCCTGGCCCTCCTCCTCCACCCCCCTTCTCCCTGGGGCAGGGAGGCCGCGGGCGAGCCCCTTGCTTCTAAGGAGGGTCATGACCAGGTCTGTATGGGCACTTTGGAAACGGCTCTGTGCCCAGCCCCGGGGAGACGGCTGGCTAAATCAAGCTGAAGTGTTCTACAAGCCCACGAGAACGTGGGCCACTCACCTTTAATGGATCTAACGAAATGCCCCCAAGGGAAATAGGTGAGCCCCCGGGGGAGGGCCGGGGGAGCAATAAACTAGCTTCCCAATCTGATGACAAAGGTGGAAAACATCTCCACAGACAGAGCTGCAAAGAGAATGTAGGATGACTAAGTCTTGGCATTTTCTGTGTATGTCAATTTATTATTTTTTCTGTAAAGTTAAGTGAATATAGTTTTTGAAAACTCAAGATGGGTCCATCCACTTAGGGGTGGGTTCACTTTTCAGGGAAATGAGCGTCGAACCTTCGAGGTGCATGGGGTACCATCCTGGCTAAGGAAGGGGGTGGCTGTCCACTGCCGAGGGTCAGATGAGGACCTCCAGGAAGGTGTGAAAGATGCTGAGGGGGGAGAGTCAGGCCACAGGGTTAGATTTGGATGCTTTCTGGGCAGCGGAGGCGGGGCTGGCGGCAGAGGCTGGTGGTCAGCCTCAGAGAGTCAGTGCACCCCCGGGAGGGGCAGCAAGGCTGCGGTTCCCCTCTTTCCCCCCAGGTGGTTGGAATTGTATCTCTTTGTGCCAAAGGCATTTCCTCCTCAGCTATTCATTTTGGAAAAATTGAAAGACCGGTAAAATGCCCACCTGTATTCCTTCCTCCTGGGTTTTCCAATGGTTAACGTCCTGCCACGTTCGCACCTCTCTCTCTCCAGACACACTTTTTTTTTTTTATTTTGCTGAAGGTTAAAGGTTGTGGATACCGTGGCGCATCTCCCCACCCCAACCAGTATTTCAGTTCCCATTGCCAAGAATAAGGACATCCTCCTAAGTGACCACGACACAGTCCCACACTCACATTTCACACTGACACACTGTCAGCACCCCCCAAAATGTCGTTTTCCTTTTTTACTCCAGTCTAATCAAGACTCACACGTCGCATCGCTTGTCATGTCCCTTTAATCTCTTAATTTAGCACAGCCCCATGTCTTTGTTATTTTTCATGACAGTGACCTTTTTGAAAAGTGCCCTTGACCTCCTCCACTGTGAATGGACAGAATGAGTCGGACCTTCGGAGACGGTGCCTGTGAGGCGTTCCCAAAATGTTTCTGGTTGGAGATATGCCTGTGGTCAACCCTGCCCCGCCCCGCCCACCACCGTGGCGCTCCTGGAACCCACTCCCATTCGTGCAGGGGGCATCTGTGGAGGCCCTCCCACTGCCCAGTGCTGTGCCCAGAGCCTGGTGTATGTGGGGGTGTCAGAGAATTAGAGAAGCCTTATTTCCATCATGGAGGATGCCGGGGCTCATCAGGGAGATAAGGTTTTACATGACTCAAGGTGGCAGGCTATGATGATTACATACAGAATAGTGATCACTGTCGCCAAACCACGGGAATTCAGAGGAGGGGAGGTCAGCGTGGGCTGGAGAAGTCCAGGAAGGCTTCTTGGAAGAACTGAGACTTGAGCTGGCCCATGAAGGATGACAGGGTGTGAATAGAGAAGGGAAGGAGCTCATTCTAGGGCATGCACACATACCCATACCATGCATCCCTCCAGGCCAGCTCCACATCATGGCTCCTCCCACTGCCTGCCCGGGAAGGGCATGAGTGAACCCCAGCTGCCCCATCACACCCTGGACATCACAGCCCACCGAGTGCTCTGGACACAGGCACAAGATGAGGGCTTCTTTCTCGGAGACCTCTGAGGTAGAGGTCCCTCCCACCTTGGGTAGCTCCTGGGTTGTGGCACCCAGAACCAGCCCCAGCAGAGCCTTCATTGAGTGACTCCATTCCTATGGGACTTCCACTATACAACTAACATTCTTGAGAACTGCTGTGTGCCCAGCTCTGGGCTGCGAAGGATCCGGAGAAATCAAAGGCATGGCTCCCGCGTTCAAGTTGCTTTAGTCTATTTGGAGAGATTAAGAGTGGGGAGGTAAATGAAGAGGACGAGACTAACAGTGGGTTAGAGACTCGGAGGAGGAGCAACCAGCCTGGGCTGCAGGACTGGGGCGGTGTGTGGCAGGTGTGAAGGGCTCTTGCAGGGGCTCAGGACCTGGGGCTGGGAGGTGGGGAGTAGGAGGGAGGTCCCAGCAAGGTTGGTGGGGGTGGGGAGAGGCTTAAAAAGGTCAGCTGGAAAGATCATAAACAACTCAACTTGTCCACCTGGAAGTGACTGATTAAGTAAATTATGGCATATCCACACGTTGGAATAACAATGCAACTCTAAAAACGAATGAGTCAGCCGACGGTGTCCAGTTATCTTCAAGATAAACTAATGAACTGTTGACAAAACGGTGTGTGTAGATGCTACCATTAGGGACAGGATAGAATGATCTTATTTGTTTTCATTGGCGCAGAGACACTTTGGAACGATCCATAAGAAATGAATAAGTGTTTACTGGGGGGGGTGGAAGTCAGGGTGGGAACTGGGCAAATGGGGGGCTAGACCTGGGAGGGAGAATTTTCACTGAGTGCTTTTTTATACTTTCAAGTTTCCAACTCTATAAATATATTTCCTATTTAAAAATTAAAGCTCCCCGGCCGAGTGGCTCAGTTGGCTGGAGCATCACCCCATACACCAAAAAAGGTTGTAGGTTTGATCCCCAGTTGGGGCGCATATGGGAAGCAACCGATTGATGTTTCTCTCTCTCTCACTCTCTCTCCCCACCCCACCCCCTTCCTCTCTCTCTAAAATCAATAAACAGATCCTTGGGTGAGGATTTTAAAAAATTAAAGGAAAATAACTAGGGAGAAGAGTTTAGTCTAGAACTGTGGTCCATAAACCAGCAGCATTTGCATCGCTGGGGATCTTACTAGAAATGGAGACACTCTGGCCCCATCCCAGGCATTGGGCAACCTCTTTGGGCCTCAGTTTGTTCATCTGTAAAACAGGCTATTAATTTAAGGTCATTATGAGTTTCAGTGAGCTGATGTGTTAAGGTAGCCAGCAGAGGATCTTTGTTTTAACAAGATCCCATGTGATTCAGGAGCATGTTAAGGTCTGGGAAGCTCTGCCTGCCCGGAGCAGGCAAGGGTGACTGGTAACAGCTATGTTTGAAGGGTGTTCATCTAAGATCTGGGTGACGGATGGTTGGGAAGGAGCGAGTGTAGGCTGAGGGGCTAAGGGAAGCAGCTTAATTCATTAGTTCACTGGGTGATCAGGTGGTTAATTGATACAAGCAGGAGGGATGGGGACGGACTTTCTGCTGGTGGCAGAAACAGAAAAAGCAGAGTTGTTAGTTTGTGGGACATTTCTTAGGAAGAAAGGAAGGTAGACAGCTTCCATGTAGGAGAAGTAAAAAAACAAAACAAAACACACCTCTGAGCCAGTTTCTTCAACTGTGGGCGTGGTGCAGCGCCCCTCCAAGGGCGCTATGAAGATTAAATGAGACAATGGACAGGGGCCCTCCTTGAGGGTTTTTTCATTTCTCCACATGTGTGGTTCCCTTGCTTTTTGGGACAGAAGGAAAGGGGAAACCGGGGTGCCGTGTGAGCACCGGAAGGGCTTGAGCCTGCGGTCCGGATGTAGGGCCCTGCCTGCCCTAGCACACCCATGTCACCCCAGTTTCACTCTCGTGTTGGTGGGGACTCAGGGGGAGTCTCTGGACAGCCTGGGTTCAGAGGTGAGCAGTGCCCCCCGCACACCCCCAGCTGAAGTTTCACCCTGGCAGCCGGGCAGCCTTTGAGGCCAAGTTCCCTGGGGCAGGGTTGGGGCCCACGCCTCTGTCCAGCTCAGCATGCTGCGCAACGTGTCGCTGCTCGGCCCTCACTCCATCTAATAACAACACCTGACACCTGCCCCCCAGGAGAGAAACAGCCAAATAGCAGGCTCCCCTCGAAACAGCCCAAAGCCCAGTCCTGTAATTAAACCTCTGCTCGGCAATTACTTAGTAACCTCCAAGGGCCCACGAAGTTACTGGCCAGTTCTGGAATGTGGGGTGGGATTGGGGCTGGGGAGTGGCAGTCTCCCCAGAAACTCAGGCTTCTGTCAAGTTTGTGGTCTTTTCTCCAACAGAGCCAAGTGCTCCTGGCTGGGAGAACGCACTCTGAGTCAGAGAACAGCCAGCTGAGAAGTCCTGGGAGTCACCTTCGTCATCACCCCAGGTCTCTGCAGCCAGCTCTCCTCGGGCAAAAGTCATCTCAACTCCCAAATAAGACTGAGCTGCAGGTCATCTTGTCCAGCTTCCTGTTCCAGGCCACAGACACCTGTTGCCAGACCAGCTCCTGAGACTGCGTCCTCCGGCCTGCAGGAGGGGCGCTCCAATCCCCCTGCCTCGGCTTCCTCTGAGCTGAGGAAATCTGGCTAGTGTGGACTCCTGCGTCCTGACAGGGGCCTCGGGGAAGTCATTATCTGGTACCCGAGAGTGTGGGCATCCAAAGCCCAGCCCTGGGGGTGCTGTTCGGAGGTGCTGGAGAGAGACTCATTTCCCTTTGTAACCATGTAATCTGTCGATGGGACCATGACATAGTGGGAGAGGTCCTTGCTGGGGAATAGGTTTCAGTTCTGACTGGGCCGCTTAGCAGCATGTGACGTTGGCTGAGTTACCACCTCTCTGAGCCTCAGTTTGTTCATCTGTGAAACAGGGGCTATGAGTGGAAAGTTGTGACGAGAGTCAGCAAGACAGTGGGTTAGAGCACCCAGCAGAGTCTGACTCACAGTAGGAACCCAGCACCTGCATGTTCCGGTCCACCTTTGCTACCCCGACTTTGAGCACAGAGGTGCTGAACAGAGAGTGCAGACAGGACAGAGGCCGTGAGAGGCTGCAAAAGAGCAGAGCCAACTCAACGAAGAGCCTCAAGAAAGATAATTCAACCGGGCCGGGAGACAGGGTGGGGCAGGTGGCTGCAAGGTCACCTTGACGGCCAGGCAAAAGCGTCCCATTATAAGACAAATCTGAATGGCTCATGTGTGTTTTTTTAAAAAAGAAGTGTTATGTACAAACACCAAAATTCTGTGCAGATGGCAACTATGAACATTTGAAGTGCATCCGTGAATGGGCAGGAGTGGAAGGAGACACACGGTGGGAAGGTTCAGCTGGAATGCCAGGACGCTGTGTGGGGATTTTTACTTTTTAGCAATCTGTCCTGTTGGGAGAGCATTTGTTTTAACTTAAACTCTACAAATAATAAAGAACATAGGTGAACATGAAGCACTCTTTCTTGTTTGTTTGCTTTTTTAAAGATTTTATTTATTTATTTTTAGACAGAAGGGAAGGGAGGGAGAAAGAGAGCGAGAGAAACATCAATGTGTGGTTGCTTCTCACGTGGCCCCCATTGGGGACCTGGCCTGCAACCCAGGCATGTGCCCTGACTGGGAATCGAACCGGCAAACAGCCAAATAGCAGGCTCCCCTCGAAACAGCCCAAAGCCCAGCACCTTTGGTTCGCAGCCTGTGCTCGATTCACTGAGCTACACCAGCCAGGGCCACACTTTCTTGTTTTTGAAGAGCACTGAAGAGACCTAGAGATGTGGGTTTTCATGCCACTTCCACCACTCACCTCCTGCGAGACCATGGAGCCTTCCTGAGCCTCGGTCTCTCCACCTGCCAGGGTGGGCCCCAACACCAGGCGTGCTTTCACATCTGTTTAAAAAGCTAGGTGGCCGGCAGGGCAGAGGCAGCACAGCAAGTGCCTGGCCGCTTCTGGTTCTGAGGAAAGAGGTGAGAAATGGAGTGAGGCAGTAGCATTTCCTGGGCACAGCCATCTCCTCTGTCCAGGCCCTGCGCTGGGGCCGTGGGAGCTTTCAAACTCGAGATCGTTCCTCACCATCCAGGGGTCGGCAGCGCCCCACACTCTTCTCACGTGTGTGGGAGACCAGCGCTTGAACGACACTTTGAGCCCTGGGAGCATTTCTGTGCAATTCGTCCTAGGTCCACTCATTTCTCTCTCTGTCCTTCAGACCTGGGAAGAAAAGCAGCCACGTCTGCCACTCACTGAGCAGCGTTCTGTGTCAGGCACGGGGCCAAGTGGCTGCACGCACGACCACTGCTGTCAAGTGAGCCCCTCCAGGGAGGGGCAGTGCACCCGTTTTGTGGGGAGAGAAAAGAAGACTCCAGATGGTGTTTACTCATGCTCTACGGCCAATCAGTTCTGCTCTTGGGAATATGCCTTCACCCAGGTTCATAGTGGGACACGGATGAGATGTCACTGCCGGGCCGTTTGGGGGGACAAGGAATGGGAGGCACCTGGGGGCCGCCCCAGAGGAGCAGAGGCACACAGTGCAGTGAACGCCCCCGGCGGGCTACATGGGGGTCGGAAGCAAGGACCGCGACACTCACACAGCAACGCAGGTGAGTCTTACCACAGTAGGGAGCAATCAGAACGGGCTCTGAAACACATCGCCCCACTTATGTAAATAAAAAAAGACCTGCATACAAAACAACAATATGTGTATTTTGCAAGAACACACAGGAACAAGAAGATACTCATTAAGCACGAGAGAATGGTTGCCTCTGGCTGGGGTGGGTGGGGGACGTGGTTGAAGACTGCAGATAAAGGGGAGACGTTAATACGATGAGAGAGGAGGCTCTCATGTACCCATGAATTGAGATGTATGAATAACTCAGCCTCCTGTACTTGAGGTTCAACAAAGGAAAAATAAGCATCAGAGAGGTTAAGTAATTAGTCCAAATCACACAGCAGGTAAAGTGGGGTGGAGAGTATGTTCAAGCAACCAGGCCTGCTTAGAGCAAGGCAGTAGCAGGACAGTTAAAACCACCTGCCTGCACCCCAACAGCAGAAAGGGCAGGACAGGCAGAGGCTGTGCATGTGGCCAGGTGTCCAGTGGGTGGTCAGTGGATCGTCCTGTGAGCCAAGCCAGCCCTGAGTCTCTCTAGCTCTCCTCATCCCAAACACCCACTGGGCACTGCGGGTACAGGTCACAGTTCTTACCTTCCAGGAACTTTGACGATAAATAAAATGGGGTCATGCCAGGACTGTGGCGGAGAAGTCAGAGAAAGGGGGCTCCTAGGAGGCAGGACTGAATCCACGCCTTTTGAACTCTAGAAATAATAACGCCATGACTCTCAGCACCTACCTTGCAGCAAGCCCTGCTCTGAACTCCCGCAGCCCTCACAGCAAGCATTCCAGGTAGCTTCTTCATCAGCCTCATTTTGCAGATTAGGAATTGAGGCACTGAGAAGTTACTGATTGGTGAAGGTCCCACAGAAGAGGAGAGCTGGGATTTGAATCCAGGCAGAGTGGGTCCAGAGGCCTGGATCTTAGCCTTCTGTGATTTACAAATGAAATGAGACAGGTAAGGCTTGACTCTCTGAAGGAGGTCTCCCAAGCCACTGCCTCTCGTTGTAGTTCCCACAGCAAGGGTGACACAGCCAGGGATGGGGACCCTCCTGGTAGGGCCCAGTCCTCTGGTCAGTTGGGGGATGGGGGTCCCTGCCTGGAGTCCTCAAGAAGTGATTCAATTCCCCCTCCGTCAAATGTCCACGAGGGAGGGACCCAACATGCTCAGTGTACAGGAAACCGAGGCCCAGAGATGGCATGGGACTTATCTCAGGTCTCCCAGGACTCTCACCCAGGCCCTCGTGGGCTGAGACAGAGTGTAACGTGTGCTAAATCCCCAAGTGCCCCTGCCCCAGCCTCCTGGGCTCCTTCCCAACAGCTCTTCCAGGCCCTGGGCTGGGACCCAAGCCACTTCCCCCAACACCAGAGATGCTCGTCACTGCTCCCAGAATGCCGTGCTCCCACCTCCCCTCCCTCTTCCAAGGAAGATATTATTGCCCAGAGCCTTGGACACCCCATATCAGAGGATCCAGCAGGGCAAGCCTTGCTAGCTGCTCCTCCTCCTCCGTCCTCCCTGCCTGCCTCCCCTCCTGGCCCCTCCCAGCCTCCTCGGAAATTAGAGGTCATTACCATCAGGGTGTGAGATCTGAGCACAGTGCACAAGTCATCAACACCCCAACTTCCAACCTGCCTGTGGGCCCCAAAGTCCACCCCATAACTAATAGTCAGGGCTGACACAGTGCCAGGAAGGAAACCAGTGCCGGGCCCCACCCAAGCCAGTGTGGCAGAGGGCAGGAAGTCACCAGCTTGCTCTGTTTCCACCCCCACCCCCACCCCCCCTTAGTCCTTCCCCCAGCCCCCACCTCTCACTCAGTCCCAAGGAGCAGCCCAGGCTCTTTACATGGGGGATTCCTGACACATTCCTGGGAGGTGCCCACCAAGTCTGGTGCTGGGAGGTGGTACCCTGGGGAGGAGGAGGGGTCTGGTTTTCGAAGATGGGGACAGGAGAGCCTATTCAGCGATCCCTCATCAATCCAATTACCCACCCACACGTGATAATCGCTAATATTTATTGTGCACTTACTCTGTGCCAGGTACTGTCCTAAGTGCTTGTCCAACTCTATTTGGTAGGGACCTGTAGTCCACTCATTTCACACACGAACAAACAGAAGTACCGAGAGGTCAATTACTTACACAGCTAGTAAGATATTAGATCCAGGATTCAAGCTCAAAAAGTCTGACTCCTGGGCCTGCAATCCCATCCTCCATCCATTACTGACCATCTACCTACCTCCTCACCCACGGCCGACCCACCCAGCCACCTGCCTACCCAGCTATCCGTGCATCCCTGCATCTCCTAACCCCGTTTGAAGTGGTCCAGGAGAGGGAACGGCATACGCGAAGGCGCAGACAGCGGAGAGCGGGGCGTGTTCAGGAGAGCTGTTGCTGAAGAGAAGACAGCAGGAGCGGAGGCTAAAAAGGTGAGCAGGGCTCAAATCAGGAGGGACCACTCATCCGCCATCTGTCCATCTGCCCACACTGTGCCCTTGCACCCTCCCACTCCCACTCCCCATCCACCCCCCATCCATCACCTCTGTAATTTGGAGGGCAGACGGAGAGACAGAGAGAAAGAACGGCGAGTTGGCTGGCACATTTCCTCCCTGCCGGTGGGCTCTTAGGACATGCTGGGAGCCTGGGGGGAATCAGGACTTCTGGAGGTAGCTAGGTAACTGGATGATTTTCTCCTCTCTTTACTTACCCACAGTTCATGGGTCCTGGGAGGTTGTGGGAAGACAAAACTGCAAGTGGGTCAGTGTCAAGGTTAAAAGAAAGACCCTTCCAGGCCTTGAAACTTCAGCTCCCAGCCCTCCCCCATGTCTCCTTAGGAAGACAGAAGGAATTGTGTTGTCAGAGAGGCGTCACAATGTCACTGCCCACAAAAATTCTCCCCGCCTTGGCACCCCCGGAGCCTCCCAAGAGATCCTGGGAGCTCTGGAGCCACTGACCACCAGAAGTTCCACCTCACCACCAGGAAAGGCCCTGTTCAAGGATGAGCCAGGTGGGCGGACAACACGGGGCTAGATCGGGGCAGCCCAAGGTCGCACAAAGTCTGATTGGCAGGAAGGAGCAGGAAGGCCCTGGCCTGGCCCACCTGTGTAGCTGGGAGCTGGGGGCCGCTTACAAAAGGCTTGGGGACCAGTATCACTGCCCAACTCTTGTTCCCTGGCTGTAAGGCCTGGTGGGGCGCAGGGAGTGGGCCACCGTTCAGCCCCTCTGGTTACTCTGCCCCTTTACTTCCCCAAAACACTTCTTGGACTCTTAGTTTGCATTACCTTTTCTCATACCTAAAGTTTATTTTATTTTTTTTTAAAGATTATATTTCTTTACTTTTAGAGAGAGGGGAAGGGAGGGAGAAACAGGGAGAGAAACATCAATGTATGGTTGCATCTCACATGCCCCCTACTGGGGACCTGGCCTGCAACCCAGGCATGTGTCCTGATTGGGAATCAAACCGATGACCCTTTGGTTTGCAGGTCGGCGCTCAATCCACTGAGCCACACCAGCCAGGGCTCATGGCTAAAGTTTAGAGTGAGTGAGAGGTCTGGGTACTTTACATGAAATATCTCATTAAATCCTCCTAAAATAGATTCTCTAGTTATTCCCACTTCCAGGTGGGAAAACTGAGGTGCAGAGTATTATAAATGTCAAAACAGCAGCTACCTAGTGGGTGGTGGAGCTGGAATTTGAACTTCCGGCCCCCACGCCACACAGCCTCATGAGGCAGCGGAGGCCCCATCTGCCGCTCCCCATCTAAGCCCTTCTGAGACCCTCTGCCCCCAGTGCAGGCAAACATACTCTCATGAAGGTTCGGGAGAGGGTGCTCAACACCAGGCTGGTAATAATTACCATTTACATTGTGCTTGCACTGTTCCCACAGGCATCGCACCCCACAGCAAGCCGATGAAGTAGATAATAGCCTTATTATCCCCATTTTGCAGATGAAGCAACTGAAGCTCAAAGAGGTTGCCTGGGTTGCCTGACCTGTAAGGGCAGAGTCAGGCCCTGCGCTCAGGCCTTCACCCGCCAAGGCCCAGCCCGTTCCACAGAACCGGGGCCCCTGGCACTTCACCAGAGGCCTCACCCAGTGCAATCTGCATTTCAACAGGGAGGAGCCCTTCTGCCAGAGTGAGGTGCTGATGGGGGAATGTCAGGCACGGGTCAGGCTGGTGATGTGCCAGGGGGCCTGGAGTATTTGGGAGGACGGAGTGTCTTCCTGGAAGACCTGTAGTCACGTGACGAATGAGGTCTTCTGGCCCTACCTAGAAAGCGCCACTCTTGAGTCACCCTCTTCCTCATTCTGAGCCCTGGTATAAGGGGCAGACGCATGAGCGTGTCTGTCTGAAAGGCCTTGCTGGGCTCTGCCTGCGGGGGCGCGGGGCATGGAGGGACACTTCTGCTTGGATTCCTTCTTTTGGCTCTAGCTCAAACCCTAACTGAAAATAGGAGGGGAAGGGGCTGTCGGGATCCTCCGCTTGCCCTTTAAATTTCATTGCTCCCCGTGGAATGGGAGGCTGAAGCCAGGGATGCAGGAGATGGAGGGAGAGGGGTCTTCCTCGAAGCTCTGACCCAGGGCTGGCTTTGTCAGCCTCGGCGATGGCGCCTGGCTCGCTGGTGTTCATGCGGGGCTGTCTGTGCGCCGTGGGATGTTCAGCAGCGTCCCTGGCCGCACCCACTTGGTGCCAGCAGCACCCCCCACCCCCGGTTGTGACAACCAAACATGTCTCCAGGATTGCCAAGTGGCCCCTGGGGGGGAAATCAGTGCCAGTTGTGAACCACTTTTCTAAAGTCACACACATACCCACACATACCCGCACTCACACGTGAGCACTTGACAGGGAGGACCTGACTGGGGAGGAGATGGTTAAATGAAACCAGATGTTAACCTAGAAAGTATGCAGTCCTGCCGCACCCTCCTTCCCAAGCTGGGCCCTGGCAGGGGATGGGGTGTCCTCCGCCCTCTGCAGTTAGTCACTGGGAGCCTCGCTAGGCCCCTGGAAGGGGCAGGGCCAGCCCAAGGTTCCGTGGGCTTCCCTCTCCTCCTCCGCGTTTTCCTTGCCCAGCGTCTTCTCTTCCTCCTTTCTTTCTTCCTTCTGTTTGTCTTCTTACGTATTTTGGAGACCGTCCCTCTGTCTCAGTTTCTGTGAGGGCCTCGTTTCTGGATGTTCATGGGGCCCTGGGTCTCCCCACCAGGGCCCTGCGTGTTGCAGCAGCAGCAGCAGCTGGGACCTAGCTGACTGGTAGACCCTGCGCAGTGAGCCCAAGCCAGGGCCTGAGCCGGGGCAGAGAGGGAGGAGAGCGTTCACTGCCTGGTTCCGGTGCCAGCTGCTCACTAGTGGCGGGACTTCTGCAAGGCTCTCACCACCACCTCAGGACCTGCGGAGCTCAGGCAGCCCTGGGCCTTGGCTTCTGCGTTTGAGCGCTGGGAGTGGCGCCTCCAGTGGCTCTCAGGAGCTTTTGCAGAGCTGAGGGGTTAGTGCCTTGCCCTTGATAGATGCTCAACTCTGTTAGTGAAGAGCGTTGCCTGTCCTTCTGTGGGGTCTCTGGTAAGACCCCCAACTGTTCTGAAAGCATCTGCCTCTGTTACTCCTGATACCAGCCTCCCAAGCCCAAGGTGCAGGGTTCAGGGGCCAAGATTAACGGGTGGGCTGGGGACCAAGTGCAGGCGGGGATTGGGGCTTCTACAGCTCCCTCGTCTCCATAGCCACAGGCTGAGCTCTTCTGCTGTCCGCGGGGCAAGAACCCCACATCCTCAAAGTCACGCTTAACAGGAAGAAACATGAGCCACTTCCTTGGCCCAGGAAAGGGAAGATTCCATTGGGCGCAGCTGCCAACCTCAACGATGTGGATAAAGAGATTGGACTCTGTAGCAGTGATTCTCACTGCCTGCAGGTGGCACAACAAGGATGAGGGACACCTTTTATCTGGCACTACCGGGAGGTGGGTAGAATGAGTACAGACCAGGGATGCTGCTAACCATCCTGCAAAGCTCCAGACAGCGCCCACCACGAAGAATCATCCAGCCCAGCCCTGGCTGGGGTGGCTCGGTGGGTTGGAGCGTTGTCCCGTAACCAAAGGGCTGTGGGTTTGATCCCTGGTTTGGGTGCGGATAGGAGGCAACCAATCGATGTTTCTCTCTCTCCCTTCCCCTCTCCTCTCCTCTCCCTCTAAAAGCAATGAAAAAACAACAACAAAAAAAAAACGTCCTCAGGTAAGGATAAAAAAATTAAAAAATAAAAGAACAATCCAGCCCAAAATGTCAACGGTGCTGAGGGCGAGAAGCGTTGCTGTACAGGGCTTCCCACGTGTATCTGTGTTCCTACTTGTGATGTCTTTGCTACTTGCACACCCAGAGCCTGGCATACAAGAGGGATAGTTTTGAATGAATGAATGAAACAACTATTGTCATAACCTCATCTCTGCTAAGAGATGGTAATTCATAGTATAAACCTTGCCCTTCCAAGTGCATTGTCCTGTCTGGGCAGGACCCAAGAACCCAGAACCAAAATCCAGCATTCAGAACCCCAATGTTCTAGCCAAACTGAGCAATCTGGCTGCCTGGCCCGCTAGTGAGCCTAGGGGTTGTGGGTTGTGGAGGGCTGCCTCGGCAGCTCACCTGCCACCCAGCACACCTGGCAGCAGCTCAGTGAGTGGATGGAACAAGGGCAGAAATGACTTGGCATGCCCTGTCCCCACAGTGCAGTGGGCACAGGCTGCATCATGGAGTATAGGGTGTGGACCTTGGGGTCAGCCAGGCCTGGGTTCAAGTACCAGCCTGGCTTTTTACCAGCCACATGACCCTGAACCTGTAACTAACCTCTTTCCTTCATTTTCTCAGCTATAGATGGGATTAATAATAGCACCTTCCTGAAAGGGTTAATGTGAGGATCAGAGAGACAATAGCTCATTTCCGGTGCTTGCCCCTCTGCTTGTGATCCCCAATCCCAGGGCTGAGCCTGGAAGAGTCAGGATGACTGCTGAACACTGCTCCTGCCCCGTTCCAGCTCGGCTGTGTGCCAGCACTGGGCTAAGTTCCAGGGACCCAGAGGGGACTAGGATGTGGTCCTGATCACCGGAAGTGGTTGGCAGGCTTGTGGGAATGCTGGCAGGAGCCTGGAGGGCCTGGTTTGGGAATAGAATGAAGCAAGCGCAGCACCCAGGTGCCGGATGTAAGGAAGCACTTGCTGCGCCCTTGCAGGACTCTGAGAGTGAGCACCTCTTAAAACGGATGCGTCACCCTAGTCCCAGCCCAGCAAAGGTCACGTCCCAAGAGGTGTCCTGAAGCACAGAGGAGGGGGAGAGGGGGCCAGGGGCCGCAACGCCAGAGGCTTGGAAGGGTAAAGCTGAGGCACATACAACATACTGAGTAGGAATATATAGGAGTACAGACTCCCTTGAGGAAACCCCGGGTGTGTTTGAATTCTGTGAATAGTTTGTAAATTAAGCACAAAGGAGCATATGTTGTGAGTGGAGAGCCAGGGATTCCTTTTGTAAAGTGGCAGGGTCTCAGCATTCAGTGATTCTGCAGCTAGGTGTTCCCTCCCAGCCCCCTGTGGGCTGCGTCCCATCCCCACAGACAGGAAATGATCCCCCCGACGGCTGTAGCTCCGAGCCAGAGACGGCCTGACACTCAGGCGCCTCTCCTGCCGTCCTGCTGTGGTGGCTCTGAAAGCCCCTAGTGAGATGCGCCCCTGGCGGCTGAGGGGGGGGGGAGTGGGGGCTTCAAAAGTCAGAGGACAGTCAGAGGGTGACAACAGAGATAGGAAGCATGGCAGGACAATGTGACAAATGTGGCAGCGGGGTCTCCTGGAGGGCCGACCTCTGCCTCTGACGACCCAGCCGCGGTGGCCGCGGAGCGAGGCATTGTTGCAGCAGGCGCTTAACAATGGAGGGCGTTCTAAAATAGAACGAGCTGGCCGGTGAAGCGGGGAGCACCCCTTATCAGAACTCAGTTCCCGGAACTGTGTTTATTGTGTGCTCATAAATACTTCGGTCTTGAGCAAACATAGGAATGGGGTCCTGGAGGCTGTTATGTCAAGGATAAGGGTGAGAGGGAAGACAGGATCTCCCTGGCGACAGGGAGGGGGGCGCTGGGCTGGGGAGGCTGCCTGGGCAGAGGCCTGGAGGCCCTGAGGACAAACGGCCGGGGGTGACAGGCATTGACCCAGCAGATAGTAAGGCTGAGATGTGGGGTGTGGGAGCCCCATCGGAAATGTCTTGCCTTCTGGGCTGGGGGCCAGGGGCCTTCTCCTCTAGGTGGTAGAGACCGAAGGAGGCTTTGAGGGGGACAGCCGCCCGACACGGCCGTGAACGAAGAAGGTGACGTGGGAGGAATGGTGGGGGCATTTGAGGACGACCCCAAGCTCCTCGCCTCTGACTGCGCCGAGGCCTCTCAGAAGCAGGCAGAGGTCTGCAGTGCAGGGGCAGGTGGGAGAACCTCGAAGTTTCTGCCCAGAGGTGTCTGGCTCCACAGCCAGCGGAGCTGTGCTCCCGGGTGGCTCTGCGGGTTCTGATCAGTGGCCCCGCACCTCCCCCTCCTGCTCCTGGCCCCAGCAGGTGAAGTACCAGTGTCCGACAGCCCCGCTCTCCCCTTCTTCCTTCCTTCCAGGACACACAGAAACCCTCAGCACCCAGCTATGGGCCAAAGACACCACCAGGCAAAAAGACGAAGGCTCCCCTGTCCCAGTCGTGGAAGCAGGACCGCGAGCAGACTCTGGCGGCAGCTTATGTGCCGGTGGTGGTGGACCCCAGGGGCCAGTACTTGGACAAGCTCAGGTTCAATTTCTACACCTCCCAGTACTCCAACTCCCTGAGCCCCTTCTATACCTTGCAGAAGCCTACCTGTGGCTGCCTATACCACCGAGACACTGACCATACCCGCAAGCGCTTCGACGTGCCTCCTGCTAACTTGGCTTTGTGGCGCTCCTAGTCCTGTGCAGGCAGAAGCCCCCGCCTGCTCCCTCGACCCCCAGGGTCCCTGGTCCTGGAGCAGTGGACCATGCCTGGGCTAGGGCAGCTGGGACATGCCCACTCTCAACACTGGTTAAGGGAGTTCTCTCTCCTCGACAGCAATTAAAGTTCGTTCTTCCTTCCCCTGGCATCTGAACAAGTGACTGTGAATGGATAAACTGAGGCCATAGGGGTGTTTTACAGCAATATTTCGTCCAGAGGGGCCTGAAAACTTGTAAGGACTTAATTCTTAGTCCCCTCACCCCAGGAGGAACCCCTACTCCTCTTCAGAGCCTCTGCTGGACATACCCTCCCCATGGTCCAGGCTGGGCAGACGCGCCAGAGACAAGAAAGAGATCCATCAGCTGACCACACCCCCGGCTCTTTGTGAGGCCTTCTCATCCCACGCTGGAGCAGCCCCTGGAGAGTGGGGAAGTGACGTAGGGAGTGAGCCCTGTCTCGAGGGGCCTCCTCTCCACGCCGAATTTGATATAAAACTGCCACTATTGACTGTCGATTATTGATGGGGGATGGATTTCCTATCTCAAGTGTTTCCTCTGGTCCAAAAGAGCTGCCTCCAAGGTTACTTGGGCTCATGGGCCATGGTTCTTGGGAAAAGGGGATGAAGGCAGAGGGTACTTGACCCATAGCCGTGGCCCGAGTGAGTCCCTGATCACTGCCAACCAGGGTGAATCGTGGGACCTGGACCAGCGCTGACCGGCCGTGGGCGCCAACAGCGGGCCTCTCCTCCCATCCACAGTCTGCGGCTTCAGTTGGGAGCTTGAAATCGGCTGTGGGAGTAATGACACCATCAAAATCAGCAAACGCCTACAAATTGGGGTTTCCTTTTCCAGAGAGTCAGTGAAGTGCTCACCAGCACTGAGTGGGTCTAGCTGGTTTCACTTCTCGGGGACACGGCCCGTCCTAGGTCTGCCGTGGAGCATCCTTCCAGGGCACGTGAGGTTGGGGCTGACACGGGAAAGCAGGGCAGGGGGCCTGGAGGCTCCGGCAGGGGGCCTGCGCCACGGCCAGGCTTCCCTGGCGCCTTTGTCTGAGAAGAAGCTGGTAAGGAAGGCCCGCGGCCCTCCTGAAGATTGCCCGGCCAGCTTGGGATCCAGGGGTTTTGCTTGTTATGGGTTCTCTTTTCAAGTTAGAGGTTTTCCTCAGATGTCTGGGGATCCCAGCTGGAAATAGGCCATTTGGCATCCGTACCTGGTCACTCCCGCCTGGTTGTGGGTATTTGAGGAGCTAGCATAGGAAGGAGCTGGAGCAGGGGGGTGTCTCACTCTTCCCTTAACTCCCTAAATTTCACAGCAGACTTTCGGTCTTCCTGAGTTGTGCCCAGAGGCCAGGGCCTCTTGGGTTCAAATCTCCAGAGTAACCTTCGGCCAGGGTCAGAAAGGATAAATGCCTGGAGAGATGCCTGTTCTGCTGCCTGACAGAGGGCATCTGGGGAGGCAATTGCTTGTTCCACAAACTTTCCATCCGTCCTCTCAGGTGCCTTCTGCCCTTGAAACCGGAGGGCAACCAAGTTTGGGGCCCATGCTGCCTGTCACTGTTCAGCCAAAAAGCAGAGGCAGGGATTGGATTATAATTGCTCTCTTATTAATATCAGAGGCCAGCAGTCTGAGAAGGTGGAGGGTAAAACCCCTCACATCCACCTTCCCTTGAGCTTTCAGAAGCAAGTTTATACAGGGGAAACGTGGGGATTCGGGAAGGGGATTTCTAGGGGGAACACAGATGTGCTGTTTCTCTTGGGGTAAGGGGAGGAGGCGCTGAAAGGGGAGGGGCGTCGGGCAGCCTCTCCCCAAGCTGGCGCCCGCAGTCCAGTGATATCTCTCCCTCTTCCTCGGACACCTGTGGTTTATGCCCAGGGCAGCTAAGTACTCTCCAGTTAGGCGGGGAGAGGTGTGAACTACCCGCTCTCAAGTGTCCTTGGTTCAGGGAGAGAAGGTCTTGCGATTCACCAGCGGGCTGTAAATTGCTCAAACTGTTTGGCCTGTTTAATTTTCTTGTCTCAGTTTCCCCGTTCCACTTGCCCAGGAATTTTCCTAGCTTCTCACGCTCCTGTTGCAACACCCACCCGCTGAGCCTCCTGAGCCAGGAGCGGGCTTTGCAACGGTGCCAACCTCCGCGTCTTCCTGCTCCTTGAAAGCATTTAAGTCTCAACTTCCCACACTTGGATCAGTTACCACTCGTCCATCTGCCTCCTGTTCCCTATCATTTTATTACAGCCTCTAACCTGCTGTGCTCCGCCTCTTCGCTTCCGCAGACGTGTAGTTTTAAAAATGCACTTATTGCCGTGGTCGTGGGATTTTGAAAAGGAACAGAGACAAATACAAGTTCTCCGTCTATATGTAGCCAAAAGCCTTCATTCTCCATCCAGTCAATCATCCACGGACACCTGCTGAATACCGGGTGCCGGCTGGGTCCTCGGCTGAAAGATAAACAAGAACAGTCTTGCTGCCCACATCTGACAGCCCCAGGGGCAGTGGGAGGCGAGGCCAGCGTCCCTGCTCCCTAAACTGGCACCTCCTCCTGTCCGCTGAAGAGTAGTCGCCCCCTTGAGGTTCGCCTTGGTAGAGCAGCCTCCATGGAAGGTTCAGGAACAATTTAAAGAAGCTGGCCCAGGTCCTGAGTGGGCCTGGGTGGGACGGTCCCAGCAGGCAGGACTGGTGCTCAGTGTTCTGCTGTGTTTCTGGGGGGGGGGGGAAGGCGAGGGGCCGGCGGGCGGCCTTGAAGGGGATATCAGGCCTGGGTTTGCGGCCCCTCCAGTCTCTTCCCAGCCTGGCTTCCACCTCTGGCACCTGCTTCACCTGTCCCTCTTGTTGGCGCCATTCTGCCAGGTGGATCCTCTCACTCTGGTATGGCATCTGTCCCAGAAAGGATCCCTGCAGACAAATCAGCCCAGGGAAGCCACAAGACCCCCCCTTCACGTCCACTCCGGTGTCCTCCCCTCTTCCTGGAGGCCGTTCCTCCAGAATCCAGGGAGATCTTCCTGGATCCCATTCTCCCTGGCATGGCATCCATGTATTTGGGGAGAAACTGGAGAGTGGGACCGAGAGGGGCCACTGAGAAGGGAGAAGCTGGGCTCTAGGATTGAGAAGCTGTGGGATTCTATTCCCAGCCCGGCCTGTGACATGCGGTGGGGCCCTGCACCTCCCGCTCCGTCCAGGCCTGCCTCAGAGACCTAAAGACAGGCCAAAAGTGTGCTAATGGGGTGGAAAGATTCTTCGTACCACCAATAATTTTTTTTTTCTTTTCCTCTTTCTACTGAATTTGTTGGGGTGATCCTGGTTAACAAAATTGTACAGGCTCCAGGTGCATGATTTCTTAACACATCATCTGTGCACTGTATCATGTCAATTCTCTGTCCATCACCATTTACAAAGTCTCTTTCAGTCTAAGAACGTGGTTTGTCTGGCCCTGGCCGGGTGGCTCAGTTGGTTGGAGTGTCGTCCCATACGCCAAAGTGTTAAATGTTCAATCCCTGGTCTAGGTGCTTCTGAGGCAACCGATCAATGTTTCTCTTTCACATTCTCTCTCTCTCTCTCTCGCCCCCTCCCCGTCGTCTTCTCTAAAATCAATAAACAGATCCTCAGGTAAAGATAAAAAAAAGAAGAAAAACGTTATTTGTCAGCCCCCGACTCCCACAGAGCTGTGTGATCCTGTTAATGGTGCCTCGAATGCAGTAGATGTTCCGTACAAGTCCCATCCTGTGTGAGCTTTCTTCAGTCACACATGCGCACACGCACTTAACGTTTTATTCAGCTCCAGCCCGTCAGTCGACTGGTTGGTCACTCTCGGAAAGGTCATTGAGGAGAGGGCAATGAGGGGACAGTTTACAGAGAAGTGGGGTGTTTAGGGGACTGGTGGTGTGCCCGGTGAGAGTGACAACTATTCTTCTTACTCCTACGCCGGGGAAAGGAAAGGAGGCTGTGTTCCAGGAGCCCCCAGGGAGCTCTGGCAGGAGCTGAGGCTGAAGGTAGACGAAAAGACCAGCCTTTTCTTTTTCCACCCTCCAGTATCCTTCCAGTGCTGCTCCATGGATGAGCCCAGCCTGAAGCCAGAGGGGAGCCAGGTGACCGGTCCATGGGGGTCAGCCTCCTGGGCTCAGAGCAGGCAGAGAGAGGTGGAGAATGAGTGGGGAGGGGTAAACAGAACAACCCGCACAGGACCATGTGAAATCCATGGTACCAGGTGCTGGAGGGTGCAAGAGGCGAGTAAGACCATGGTCTCTACCCTCCGGGAGCTCGCTGGGTTCCTGAGGGCAGACTGGCAATAGCAGCTGCTTATAATTCCAGAAAGAAATGAATGTTGTATCTATGTTATGGTAAAGTATGGATGTTGTCATAGACCCTAGGGTGACACCCCCGCACCCCCCCCCCGCCCCAATCGCCACCTCCTGTCATCCCTGCCTTGTACAATCCGCTCCCTCTGACTGTGGGCAAGACCTGTGACTAGCTTCTAATCCACAGAATAGGCAAAGGTGGCGGGGTGTCTCTCCCTTGATTAGGCCACGTTATGTAAGATTCCATTTTAGCAGACTGGAGAGAGAGTCTCCTCTCTGGCGTGAAGAAATAGACAACCCTGTTAAGGAGCCCATGTAACAAAAAATGTAGGCAGCTTCTAGAAACTTCAGGCAGCCTCTAAGAACTGAGAGTGGCCTCCAGACAACATCTAGCAAAAAACCAGGGCCCTCAGTCATAGAGCTGCAGGAAGTGGATTCTTCCAATAACCCAAATGAGGGGGAAATGGGCTCCTCCCCAGTCTAGCCTCCAGATGGAAACACAACCCAGACGACTTTGGAGTGCAGCTTTATGAGACCCTGGGCGGAGGACCAGACAAGCCATGACCGACTCCTGGCCCACAGAAACTGAGACAAGTGTGTAGAGTTTTAAGCTGCCGACTTTGCGGCAACTTGTTACGCAGCGTGGTAACCTAGTATAACACAGAAGCAAAATGTGAGTGTGCTGAAGCAGGACACGTGAGTTCTGCAGCCTCAGAAGGCTTCACGGAGGAGGTGGTAGTTGTACCTGAACATGAAGAGCAAGGAGGATGTAAATAGGACATGGGAAGAAGAGCGGATGGACTCCTTCATTCCCAAACCCTGGGCCCAAGGCTTCTGCAAAGACATGGACTTGAGCCTGGGCCCCACACACGTTCGCTGGGGGAGCCCTCCCTGCCCGTCACCAAAACAGGCCTGGAGAGCTTGATCAACGCTGGCCGATCCCAGCCCCACCCCACCGAGGGATCCTAAACTGAGCCCTTCAGGTAAAGGAGAGCTAGAACAGACCTATTGGATTTCTTTTTTCAAAAACAATATTCTCTGATTATGTGAGCAATGTATGTTCGTTGTGAACCATTTAAAAAATACAGAAAAAATTTTAAAAGTAATGATCAAAAAAAAAAAAAAAAACCCCAGTGATCCCATGACCTAGAAATGAGCACTGTTGGTATTTTTTCAGTCACTTCTTTCTAGTCATAGGCTCACAAGTGAGAGGGACAACAGTGGTAATGTCACCTCGTCTCAGTCTTTCTCCCTGGTCTTCTGAGGAATATTCTGAGCTCTGAGCTCTTTGGATTGATTAACTTGCTCAGGATAATGGGCGGGAAGAGTTGTAGAATCAGAAAGGAGACCAAGCGGGGTCTTCATGATGGGAAGGAAGAAAACTGCCCCAGGGCGGGGTGGGAGGGACAGATCCGAGAAGCAGACCTAGCCCAGAGCCCATACCCCACACCCACTCCCACCCGCCGTGGTTTCTGGCAGCTGCCACTCGAGGCACGGACAGAGAAGCAGCCCTCCCCATCTCCTCTGGTTTGCAGGGAGCTCTTCGGCTCATTTCATCTGAAGCATCTTGGTCAGGAAGGGAGAAGATCCCTTCCCAGGTGTCCAGGGTCTCTCCTCTGGAGTTTCATGTGTGTCCTGAGCTGTTGAAAGGGGGTCGCCACCTGAGGAAGCGCTGCTGGGCCTGAGCAGTGCCAGGGCCACAGATCCACACATGCTGGGCTCCGTTCTTTGTCCAGGCAGTGGGCACAGCTTGTGGATGCAGGTTGCTTCCGACGGTCAGAAGGTGGTGACCGCCCTTCCTTGACAGAGCTGGGCCACGTCTCTAAGCTGACCTCCAGGATTCTGGTCCTCCTTTCTGTGCAGTTTCACGGAATCCTCCTAGGATCAAAGCCTGACATTCTTCACACAAAATTGCACGAGAACCACCATCTTCCTGATGCTTCCATTCTCAAACTGCCGCTGAGGGTCCTATTTTCTTTTTGTTTAAATAAAGAGGGGGTTCTTTTTCACACAAAATCAGAACTATCGGGAGAGACATTAGTTATTGCCATGGGTTCACCAGTTCAAAGTGATGGTTGACATTTCTGGTTTCTTGGCCTTTCCCTCCCGTATAACCTCATGATCCCAAGTGGCTACTACATACTAGACATCACATTCACATTCAAAATCAAAAGCAGGAGAAGGGCACCACCAGCTTCATCTTGTATCACTTTTTATCAGGAAAGCAAGGTTTCCCCAGAAAATGCAGCAGAACTTCACTTACATTTCTTTGGCCAGAACCATGTCACATGACCACTCTTAGCTACAAGAGAGGCTAAGAAAATGATTCTCTTTTCCAGCCCTTTTTTTTTTTTTTAGGAGAGGCAGGCAAGGGGGCAGAGTTGGCAATGGGGTTGGATCTAGTAAGGTTTTGTTTTTTTAAAGATTTTATTTATTTATTTTTAGAGGGGAAAGGAGGGAGAGAAACATCAATGTGTGTTTGCTTCTGGCGCACCCCCTACAGGGGACCTAGACTGCAACCCAGGCATGTGCCCTGACTGGGAATCCAACTGGTGACCCTTCGGTTCGCAGACCAGCACTCAGTTCACTGAGCCACACCAGCCAGGGCTACATGCTTTTCATATATTAATTTTAATTCACTTAATTCTCTAAACAACACTAATCTCCATTTTAGGAATGAAACTGAGGCCCAGAGAAGTTAAAGTACTTGCTCAAGCTCACCCAGCAAGGAGGGTGAGCAAGAAATAAACCTGTGGTGCTTTAAACCACTGAGATTTTAGAGTGGTTTGTTACTATAGCATAACTTGGCTGATTCTGAGATATGTGTGTGTGTACTCTGATATCTAATATATTATATATAATACAGATTGTATAACATTTATATAAAGTATACATAAAGTATGACATATTCATATGTCATTATATATTTATATTATACAGTTTATATAAGTAAGTATAAGTATATTTTCATACATACATGTATATATGAAAATCTTCCTTAGTCTTCACTCTGAAGAAACAGTGCTTTGCAGCCTGGGGAAAAAAATCCTTTCCTCGGCCCTGGCCAGGCTGCTCAGTGGGTTGGAGCGTTGTCTCCATACGCCAAGGCTGAGTATTGATCCCTGGTCAGGGCACATATAAGAATCAACCAATGAATGCATAAATAAATGGAACAACAAACTGATGTTTTTCTCTTCCTATCTTTTCCTCTCTTTCTCTAATATCAACAAAAATAATTTTTTAAAAAAGAAAAGAATCCTTCCCTTGCAGCCTTGCAGTGTGGGAGGGACCAGGCACTCAGCTGGAGTTCCTGAGAGGAGCCTGGCAGGCCAGGTGCTACTGGGAAACTCATGACACTGTGCATTATTTAAGTTGCAGTCTTTGTATCGGACAGGAGAGGGTAGGTTAGCTGCAATAATAAACCACCCCCAAAAGACACCCTTTCTCAAGTATAAAAGACAGTTCTGTGCTAGTGCATCAGTTCACAACCTGAATGAGTACCCCAGTACTTGCTGAGAAAGCAGAACTGTGGGTGGTGGTTCCCTTTGGCCGAGGTAGGGGACAGGCGTGGTCCACCCGTAAAGGAGGGCCGGAAATAAATCAGGGAGGGGGCGGGATGGAGGGAACGCTGGCTCCGTACTTTCCCAGGAGCATCCAGCTTAAGCACACCTGGATATCGGCTCCATCAGTGAACCACCGTTAAAGTCTACAGTGAGAGAACATCCCACAGGGGGCCAGAGAAAGCTGTTGCTGCAGAGATAGGCCCCTAGGCTTGGCCTGGGGGCTTTCTGGGACCAGCAGGTAGCAGCTCACCCATGCACATGTGTGCCAGCCCTTTTGCTCACATATACCCCCCCACCCCAGGCCACTAGGCACACACTGAATGTCCCCTATTCCCATGCCCCTGGTGGGCAATGGTGTCAGGTCAGAGTCAGATGCAGGGCTGAATTCAAAGGATGGGAAAGATGCAACCTCCGAGAATCTGAGGGTGTGGTCAGAACAGGACCAGTGGGTGGGTGTTTGCATGGCTAGATAAGCTCGTGCTGGCTACCGTAGGAGGGATTCCCACTGGCTGCTGAGGACTCATTGGAAGCCCACACACCGCATCACTCAAATGCTCTCTTACGTTAGCTCTCTGTGGTCGATTGGAACCCCTCAGCGGCGGTGGCCAAGTGCAGCGCGCAGCCTGGTAGCTGTACGCAGCGGCCCGTCAAGAGCCCATGGCTGGCCCAGCTCTGTCTCATAGTTACCTCCCTTCTGTGCCTGAGGGAGGAACCCACCCAAAACAGGACGAGAAGGGAGTGGCACTCACAGGATCAGGACAGCTGCGGGCTGGCCACCCACTCCGTCCTGGCGAGAAGGGATAAGGAGACCGCAAGCCGGGTAAGACAATCCTCTCACCATCAGCTCAAGGCTGTAATCCTGGGCCCCTGCTCCTCTGAGGCTTGTTCTATTTTGATTCCTCTTCTCCAGGCAGCAGTTCCCATTGGCTGTAAGGGTCTCCTGGGGACTTGTGCACTGCTTCTCTGGCATCCCCTGGATTTGGGCGTAGGCTTGCTTAGCCCCATTGCCTTGTCCATCCTGCTTACCTCCTCCTGACACTTCCCTGCATCTGCTTGCTCAGGTCCTTCCTTGCTCAGATCTGGGAACTCAGGTCTGTGAGCCAGGAAGCCCAGTTCTAAAAAGCCAAGCCACCCTTGTGCAAGGAGCAGCGGGGCACAGGGCTTGTCCATCTTGGGCGTCAGCCTCCCGCAGGCCTGGACAATGGGCAACGTGATGGAGGGCAAGTCGGTGGAAGAGCTGAGCAGCACCGAGTGCCACCAGTGGTACAAGAAGTTCATGACCGAGTGCCCCTCCGGCCAGCTCACCCTCTACGAGTTCCGCCAGTTCTTTGGCCTCAAGAACCTGAGCCCGTCGACCAGCCAGTATGTGGAGCAGATGTTTGAGACCTTCGACTTCAACAAAGTGAGCAGGACCTGGGTGCGGGCGCTCTGGATGCGGGCGCTGGGGGGGCACTGGGGAGTCCCAGACAGCAGAGCCGGGCGGGGAGCCAATGTGAGAGCAGCAGGGTCCGCTGGGGGAGTGGCTTCATTTATATGGTCCTTCGTTTATCTGGGAGGTTGAATGTCCGTGTTCAGCCACTCTCACCTTCACTGAGCACCTGCTGTGAGTCAGGCACTGGGGTTTGGAATGACTCGGACATCCCTGCCCCGGCTCTGCGGGGGGAGGCAGAGAAGTGTGCAGTTAGTGTACTCTCAGGCTGAACCGAATGGCCCCCCTGCCTCTCTCACACGCATGTTCTGAGTAATCCAGAATCAGTGTGCACACTTACAAGGCAGTCATTGAGCACCTACTAATTGCTTGTTGCTGTATGTGGTGCTTTTGCACGGGCCCCAGATGCTCACAGGGATGCAGAAGGAGGGGTGGAGAGTAGAGAGCTGGGTGAGGAGGCTCCTGCCCTGGCTGGTCTGGGATGGGCAGGCCCACGTCACTTGGGTCACCCGTGATGCTCTGTGGACACTAGACCTGGGGACAGGCAGGGTTGCCTGGTCACTGGGGAATCCAGGCAACTTCAACTCTAAAATACCCAGTGACCTCAGTTCACCTTTTCTCAAGTAGGTCAAAGGTCTGCACAGGGGTCAAAGTGTGTGTCCCCAAGTAATCACCTGGGCGCACTGGGTGAAGACTTCCAGATAAGCTGGAGGGAACACTGGAAAAGGAGTTAGACATCCTGAGTTTAGGCCCCTGATTTTCATCAGCTGGGTGACCTTGACCCCATGCTCTCCCCCTCAGCCTCAGCCTATTCACCTGTATCTGTCAGGAACATTCCTTAGGGTGTTGGTTTTCAATAGCCAGTCTTCTGCTTGTCTGGAGTAATTCAGTCAAGATGCAGTGGTGGGAGAACCCAGGCCCACAAACCCGTCTCCCCGCCCTGGCTGGTCCTGCCCGGCTGGCGCTCGCGGGGAAGGCGGTTGTGTCGACACCGCCACGTGCCCACCACCACCAGGAGGGGCTGCCCAGAGCTTCCCCAGCCCCCTCGTTGCCCAGAGGGCCCAACACTACTGCAGGCAGGGCTTCTGGGGAAAGCTGGGGCTCAGGGGCTATTTAAAACTCGCTAATATTTGGAGTTAAGAGGCCAAAGCAGATTATGGGCTTTGAGTCCCAGCCTCAAGGGCAGCATCGTGGGTGCCTGAGGGCTTTCCTGAAGGGGGCACAAGGAAGCAGAGCACCGGAGCCCAGGGCTTGAAGACCAGGAGGGATGGTGTCAGGTCAGGATGCAGCAGTACTTCCTGAGCAGGAGGGGAAAGAGTCTCAATACCTAAAACCCTTATGCACCGAAATAGCCCAGCTTCTCACCTGCTAAGGTAACCCTTTGGGTCAAGACATGTTTCCAAAGGACCCTCTAAAATCACATGCAGGACACAGGGAGGGGCAGCCCATCAACCATGTATTTACCTAATCTGAGTCATTCATATGCCATCTCTTCAATTTTTGTCACATGCAAGCACCACCTGTACTGTCCCAAACCTGTCTTTCTCGATTATGCCATGCACACCTCAGCCTTAAGGGCTTTGGTTGCCCTTAAGCCTTAAGGGCTGCCTGGGACCCGCTTCCTCCAGAATTCTGCTTGGCTCACACCTCCCCCAGCTACAAGTCTCTACTCAAATGTCTCCTACCCGCTGACAGCTGCCCTGACCTCCTGGTTTAAACCCTGTTTAACTGGGACTAGCCCTCACTCCTGCATTTCCTAGTCCTGCCCCAAAGCTTCCCAGAGCCCGTCTTGTCCTCTAACCCGCGGTGTTGGGTAACAGTAGCCACTCGCTGTATCGGTCTATCGGCTCTCTCCCCTGCTGCAGTGTGAGCTCCGGGCCGGGCCTGTTGTCTGTCCTGTTCATCGCTGTGTCCTCAGCGCCCAAAACAGTGCCTGCGACACAGTAGGCGCTTAACGGAGATTCGTTATACGAGTGAGTGAATAGACGAGAAATCATGAGTTTATGGGCTAGTTTTGTATTTCATAACAACAGTAATTTAAACACATATTCATTTAAATGAAGAGCCTCTTTGTAACGTCTAAAGTGCCTCCCGCACACCAGCAGCCTAAGTCACCGGTGCCTCCACCCATCGCCAGGGGTACCGAGCAGCTCAGCAGACTGGCAAGGAAATTCGATACAGAGGGAGTAAAAGACGGGTGTGCCCACAATGGCCCGTGGGACTATTCTTGTAAGTGAACACACCACACCCATGTGTTTACATTTTGTCAAAACTGAAATATTTGCCTTCTGACCCTTTACAGAGAATGTCTGCCAGCCTCTGAGTTAGAAGAGGGCTGAACCCCGGGGTGCTGTGCTGGGCGGGTAGAGTTGGGGGTGCAGCCGTGGGAGTGGGAGTGTGACCTGGGGCACAAGCATGTGCTTTGTTTATTTCAAAGTTTTACTCAGCTTGGCTGTGCCTGGCGGCCACACAGGTGCTCTTGAATCAGTGCAACGCTCCATTCCTGCATCCGAACGCCATGCAGGGCTTGGGAGACCCAGTTTCTGGGCCAGGACTTTGATTTGCTGGCTGTGGCCTAACCTCTCTCAACTTCAGCCTCCTCAGCTGAGAGTGGGGACAAAGACACCTCCCTCCTGGGAGTGGTTGTGAGATTTAATGAGTAAAATGAATAAAACAGTACAGGAAGCACTAAAAAGAAGTTGGTATTGTTGTAGCAATTTTACTGCATCGAATCCATCCCACAGTCTTGAAAAGTTCATATTGTTGTTCCCATCTTAGATCTGAGGAAACCGTGTCTCAAAGAGGCCGTGAGACTCGTCCACGCTCACCCCTCTCCTACGACAAGGTGTAGGTCCTTCTGGAACAAAAGCCCGTATTTTCCATTGTTCCTGTTAAGCCATTTTTAAAAAGTTAAAAAGTAATACAGCACACTGTGAAATTTCCAACAACATAGAAAGATGGGAAATGAAAAGCAAAAGCATCCTCACCCTGAGCCCCCCGCCGGGAGGAAAACTCCTCAGCTGTTTGGGGCTTCTCCGAGCCAGCAGCACAGGGGCCTCGCCCCGTTCCCACAGCAGCCCTGGGGGCTGGGCTGGGCTGGGCTGGGCTGGGCTGGGCTGAATGAGCTAAGGCCTGTGTGAGAGCCCTTGAACATGGGAAAGCAAACAGATGCTCACTGTGATCACAATACTCCCTGAGGGGCTCACAGAGGTTAAGGCCTCACCTTAGGCCAAAGGCCAGCACCGAGCCAGGAGGTCTCAGAGGCCACCCTGCCCAACTTCCGCTACGGCCCAATAGCAGTGCTCTAACTTCTGCTTGCACACGTTCAATGACAGAGAGCTCATTACTGAACGAGGCTGGCCCTTCCCCCATGGGCAACTCTGTCTGTTAGAGTTCATCATACCGACCCCAAATCTGCTTCGCAGTAACTTCCTGGCCCCAGAGTCATGGTTGTGAGTACGTGGAGGGATAGGGGCTGGACTCCAAGTTCATGTGCTCTGGTCCGACGCTCCTTTCCTTACAGGGCCCAGCCTCTCTGTAAGGCACGGGCTGCCCTCTCCCAGCCTCACTCAGTCTGGGGGGAGGTGGGCAGAGACCCTCTTAGTAGGACTGGCAGGGCTGGGTAACTGGTCAGCTGGTGAACATTCAGGGAACCCTGGATAAATGTCCTGCAGGAGTGTCTTGTGCCACTCTCCCCACAGCCAACCCCTTCCAAGACTCAACGAGGTGTCACCTCCCTCAGAAGCCACCCTGAGCCCCTCGCCTGCCTTCGCCCCAGTGGAGTGGGTGCTCCTGTCTTGCGGTTCCAAAGTGGCCTGTCCGGATGTGTTGCTGCTGAATACACACCATGCCAGCATAGTGATCTCTTTACAATAACAGTGAAATCCTAGCAAACATTTATTGAGTGCTTACTATATGCCAGGCAGGGTTGCATGCTTTACATGCATGAATTCATGTAATCCCATGATAATCCCACAGAGGTAGGCACCATTATAATTATTACAGATGAAAAAAAAATCAAGGGCCAGAGATATATTGCATCCTCTGTCCCAGATCCCACGGCTGTGAGGGGGCAAAGCCAGGATTCGAACCTGTGTCCTCAACACTGCCTTCCCTTCAGGATGCGGTTCCCATCTCACTGAGTTCTGATTCCTCAGGCTGTCCCAGCACAGGAAAGTTCGAAGAATAAAGGAAAGAATGAGAAAGGCACTCCTTGCATCCACACCTACCTCCTGCCCTCACCCCTGCGCAGAAAACTCACCCAATCCACACTCCCACCCCAGGGAATTCCTTTCTCTCCTCCCACCTACCAGCAACTGCAAGGGCTCAAGTCTGAGAAGCACAGAGAAGCAGCGAGTGACAGCTACAACCCAATTGTCTGTGAAGAGGTGGCAGCAGCTGTCACAGCCCGCTGGGTGGGGGTTGGCTCATCGGATCGCAGCCTCTGGGGTGGGCAGGGTGGGCTCGGAGCTCCGGCGGGGGCGGGGGCGTGGGCTCACGGCGGCCTCGCCCGGTCCAGGACGGCTACATCGACTTCATGGAGTACGTGGCGGCGCTCAGCCTGGTCCTCAAGGGGAAGGTGGAACAGAAGCTGCGTTGGTACTTCAAGCTCTACGACGTCGACGGCAACGGATGCATCGACCGCGACGAGCTGCTCACCATCATCCGGGTAACTGCAGGCGCAGCGGGCCGGGCCGGGGCGGGGCGGCGGCTGCAGGACCTGGAGCCGGGGAGCGGGCAGGGCAGAGCTGTACTCTCAGAAGGGGGCAGCATGGAATTGAGGGGCCCGGTGGCAGCCCTGTCCCTCACCAGCTGTGTGACCTGAGCCCCCTTTCTTCCCCTCTCTGGGCCTTAGTTTCCTCATGTGTATCAAGAGACTGTATAAGCTCTTAAATCCCAGCTCTGTTGCTACTGCCCGCGCCGCTGCTCGCCACCCTGGCCTCCGCTGCCCGCGGCTGTTGGGAGCCAGGGGCGCGCTCGCCGCCCCTCCCCCGCCACTGAGACTGCTAGGCTAGGACGGCTCCTCTGCTTCTTCCCTCCAGGCCATCCGAGCCATTAACCCCTGCAGCGACTCCACCATGAGTGCAGAGGAGTTCACCGATACCGTGTTCTCCAAGATCGACGTCAACGGGGATGGTGAGGAGGCCGGGGTGGGGCCCCGGGGGAGGGGGTCACCAGGGTGTAGAGTCCCAGCCCCAGACCTGGAGTTTAGAGATTCCTGGACCAGACTCTGGTCTCGGGCTCCTTTGCCTGCCCCCGTCACAGCCACGTCCTCCAGCATTGGCCTTGTCCCTGTCACAAGACGCCAGCTCTGGGCCCGGCCTGGCACAGTGCTGCCAAGGAGGCCCGGACACCCCTCCCGGTGACTCCCTTTCTCTCCACCAGGGGAGCTGTCCCTGGAGGAGTTCATGGAGGGCGTCCAGAAGGACCAGATGCTCCTGGACACGCTGACTCGAAGCCTGGACCTTACCAGCATTGTGCGCAGGCTGCAGAACAGCGAGCAAGACCAGGAGGGGGCTGGTGGTGGGGCGGCTGAGGCAGCCGGCTGAGCCACCGCCCAGAAGCTTCTGTGTTGGGGAGGGGGTGTGCGGTGGTGCTGGCTTTCATACTAGATAGAGTCTACTGCGCTCAAAGGCCCAGCCTGCCTTTCTGGGCTGCGCGGGGTCGCACAGGAGCAGTGGTGGGAGTCCAAAGGTGAGAACAGTGAAGGATAGCTTCTGAACCTCCGTGTGACTCAGCTGGTGGCGACTGCTCAACACCCTTCCGCCCTCAGGCTCCTCTTTGCCCCTCTGGAAGCTCCCCCAGCTTTTCCCAGCTTTCCGGCCCGACCCTCTTCTAGATGTGGAAATCTGAGGCAGAGCTGAGCTTTCCCGGGACTCTGGTGGAACAGTGCTGCAAGGAGCCCAGGCCCCCCCCCCCCCCGAGCCTACTGTGTGGTTTGCACTGATTCCTCCTTCTCATTCATCCAACAAATATTTATCGAACACCTACTACATGCTAATGCTAGATGTTAGATGTGCGAAGGAAAGGACCCTTCCCATCGTTATAATAAAACATGCTAAGGGAGGCCGTGAGTGGATTCCTGTAGGAGCAAGGGGAACTGTGAGCGAAGGTGACTCAGGGGCAGCCGCACACAGGTGACCCTGGACTCGGACCACGGGAGAGGGGTCGGAGGCTGCGTGTGGAGAAGATGATGTGTGTGGGAAGTTGGAGGTGCGCTCCGGGTGATGTGCGGGTGCCACATGGGGGCTGTGGGGTGTGGGGAGGGGTTTTCTTAGGTATAAATTGGGGGCATCTCTTAGGATTTACAGGTTACCAGTAAGGGGTCATCAGACCCATTTTTAGGGAGTACCTCCAAGAGCCCCAGTAATAGGAGAAAAAAAACCCAACAAATTCCTTCAAGAAGTTACAGTGCTGCAAAGGAGGAGAGGACGCAATGTTTAGATGACAGCGCAGATCGGAATCCTGACTAACGACCGGCCACGGTGTGCGCGCACACTCACACACCGTGGGAAGGGATGCTTGAGTCGGAGCTTGGCCAAAAAGGGAAAGAAGATGAGGTGGCACCATAGACAGCCCTCATTTGTCCAGAGGAAATCTGTGTTTGTTCAGAAGTGACTGCACCACACCTCACACGTCCCCTGCTGGCTACTTGGTGGCCTGTGGTGGGTGCCTGCCCCGTGGTTCCCTACGGGTCTGTGAATCACTGTGGGCGGCCTGACCCTCTCTGGTCTCACCGAACCCTCTCTTGCTGCAGTGACACCTGGCATCATTTGGGAAGTGGGGTGATCTGTTACAGGGGGACCTCGCCCTCGTTCTTCGCACATCCCTACTTCAGGAATGCCTGTCCAAGGACCTGGGGAGAGATAGGCCGAAGCAGCTGTGCCCGTTTTTTCAAGCTGCTCTTTCTTCTGGGTTTTGAGTCTGGTGTGGGGAGTGCAAGGAGTTCGTAAAAATCCAGGGTGGGAGGGAGAAAAAGGGGTGAAGCCCCTGGTTGCAGAGGGGGAGCGTTTGGCTCACACCCATCCCATCTGTCACTTGGACCAGCCCGTCTGCGAAGCCAGCCGGGGCGAGCACAGGCATGGAGGGATGGTGAAGGTCAATGCCAGGCAGCCTGGGAACACGGAGCTGACATGCCTGCTCCTTTTCTGACGGCTGCCTCTTGGGAAATCCTGAAGATCAGGATTGGGGGTTAACTGGAGGGAATGGTGACATTTCCCTGGCGTCGCTCACACACCACCATTGTGATTTGGGGCGTATCTATGTCCTACCTGGATGGTTGTTTTTTAAATCAACTATTTTTACCTAAAATTTATTTCTAAAGGGACCTTTATATGAACATCGTACCTATGAAATCACAGGCTCAACAGATTAGTTTTATTTTTCATACATCAACATAAAAACATATTTATTCAAGGTAAAGCAAGCATTTTCCCAGGGCCCGGGGGTAACACTGGCCCAGGGCCCTGAGTTCTCGGATAGCCTCTGGATCCAGGGTCGGGGGTATGAGGGGTTCAGCCCCTCTTCAACCAAGCAGCTCCCTTTTAATCCAGTTTCTATACTAGGGGTGCACACAAAGTTTGTGTAACAAAAATAATTCCATCACTAAAAAATAATGATCCGGAAACTCTCACTAACGGAGGTCAGGAAGTAAAGTGGCCATCTTGGGCCTGGTAGCCATTGGAGGCAGAGCCTGACCTAGAACCTGGGCCCTCAGGCCCCCAGTTCCCCGCTGAGACAGCAGGAAGGGGTTTCTCCATTCACTAAGTAGACACATCAGGCCTGTGGCCGGGATTGTGGAAGGGCCATGCTGGCGAGGGCATCCGAGAGGCAAGGGCAGGGAGGAGGTTTGGGGGGGGAGCGGAGGGTGGGGAAGCAGCGGCAGCTCAGACCTGAAGCGGCCCCTTTGAGGACAGCTGACCCCTCCAAGGGCAGGAGACCCCAGCCTGGCCTGCCGCAGTTTTCCCTGTCGACACCTCAGGCGGGGACAACTTGGGGAAGAGGAGGCAAGCGCCCTCCCATGAGCACTCCTCAGGACCCTGGGGTGTGTCATTATATCCCCCACCCCGCCAGCTGCTGCCTTTTCTTCTGACTCAACACCTTCCAGCCCCCACCTTCTACCAGTCAGCTTCCGTTCTCTTTGTGAATTTGGTCTGTGGGACCCCGCCTCTCAGTTCACCCCTGCTTCCAGCTAAGAACCACGCAGGAATCTGTGGGGACCCCACAACTACCCAGCTGAGGCAGAGGTGCCCCAGGGGCAGCTGAAGGGAGTGAGTAGGCCATTCCCTTCACCCACCGAGTAAACTCTCTCAATCAACTGTGCCCTGTTGGTGGCTTCAGACCAATGACCCCTCCCTCCCTCAGCCCCTTTGTGGAGGTGACACGCATGTCTCTGAGGGACCATACGTAAAGAGCCCAGCTCCGTGTGGGTTCCCCGTGAGAATAAGCGTGGATCATATCTGTGGGTTTAGAACTCTCTGGTAGGAATTTGGCAAATATGTGTTATTGACTTGCTGATCTCTGTTCAATCACCCTGGTCTTATCTGACACCAGAATCCACTTCGTCATG
>PVJI01007553.1:0-77486 GCA_004026765.1 Micronycteris hirsuta
AGTATTTGTCTGTTTAAAATTTAAGAAAAATAATTCAGTATACATTTTATAGTAAATCACAAAAAGTTTCATTGAAAAAAAATATGTAAAACTAAAGTTATCCTAATTTTACTGAATGTTGCCATTTACACAAAACATTAGCAAAAATGGCCCGCTCCAACTGCTAGTTTGCGATCAACGCTCCCCGCATACAATGTGCTAGCAGCAATTAGCAACAGGATGGAAAGCGGCCCTAATCTTCGATAGACTGCTAGCATTTCCTCTACTTAGCAGAAATGAATAACCGTATCAAAATCATAAATTCATACCTAGTGTTTTTTATTCTTGGCCATATTTTCTTTCATCATAAACATATTTTGAAGCCAAATACTTATTCTTCATTACAAAAAAGAATGTGCCATTCAAAATGCGTATAGAGTATTTATATGTTTAACTGCTTATGCCTAAATATTTGGAAGTATTGTAATATATTTAGATATTTAGGAAAAACTGAGTAGTGTAAACATTTATTATTGTTCAAATAAGCATTTATGAACTGCCTAACCTTATGTTATACCAAGTGATTTCTTCATCATGGTGTGGTGAAAGTGATAAATTATTCTATTTACTGTGTGAGGATTTTATAAATTATTTGTCTCTTTGGGTCTCATTCACTCAGTTACGAAGTGAAACTAAAAATGCCTCCTCCAGCACACTTATACCCAGATCACAATAGAAAACATCTTTAAACTTTATATTACACTTTCTTGCACCAAAAAATAAATGCTTCATAAATTTTTGTCCATTTAAGGGATGAATTTTTGTTCTTTTAAAGGATAAAATCTTGTCCTTTTAAATTTAAAGGCTTATATTTTCAACGGGGGGGGACAGACAGAGCGAGAGAGGATGAATGGAAAGGGAAAAGAAAAAAGGAAAGAAGGAAAGGAAAGAAGAGGAGAAGAGGGAAAAGGAGAGGGGAGGGGAGGAAAAAGGAGGGAAAGGGAAAGGTAAGAAAGAAAAGGGAAGGGAAGAAAAAAGCAAAAGAAAGAGAAGCAAACAAGCTGATGCAATCTGGAGCAGGGAGCTTTTATGGTGCGTTGTCCTTGAGACCAGGAGTTCTGTCATCTACAACTTAGTGTTTACTGCAGTGCCTTATACTTATTAAGAAATTATGAAATGTTTTTGAATCAAATTATTTATATCATATTCATAATAGGAAAATGTATATTAAGGGTGTTGGACAAGTATGTAACTTAGGTGTGTTATATACTCAGATAGCATTGTAGAAAGAGGTAGCTCTGCTTCAACTGAAGAAATCTTCTGAGAGAAGATTGTACTTCAGAAATGAGATCTGGAGATTATGCAAAAAATTATAAATTATTTTTAATTTTAAATATAGACATTGTTATGAATATACTATAACAGAGAAAATAAATAATTAAGTTGTAAATCAAACTGAACTTTCTCCTCCCTAAGCATTTCAGGCAAATTTGACCTTTAAGTTAAAATGCCTCAAATATAAAGTTCACTTTGTATTGAGTTAGCAATCCAATCATTATCATAGGCCTTTTCAGCTATGTAAAAAATATTGCAATGTCTTATAAATAATTGAATACCTAAAAATTGAATATCTTAATATCTTTAAAAACTCATAATTTAAAACATGTTGTTAATATGGAAGTTCTACTGAGCTGTTGAAATCACAAAGATACTCTTGTGTGATTATTACTGCTTTCAAAGCTAAAACAAGGAAGATGTTGCTCTGGCCAGTTGGCTCAGTCGGTTAATTGGCTGGAGCGTCATCCCATACAACAAAAGGCTGGGTGTTCAATCTGGTATGGGCACATAATTAGGTTGCAGATTTGATCCTTGGTCTGGGCGCATACAGGAAGCAACAAATCGATGTTTCTCTCTTACACCAATGTTTCTCTCTGTCTCTCTCTCTCCCCATCTCTCTCCCTACTCTTTCTCTCTCTAAAATCAGTAAACATGTCCTTCGTGAGGATTTTTTTAAGAAGAGGAAAGTTCTGTTTACATAGAACAAAATGAAGTTATAACTTACAGTGTATCTCTTTGGTTTTATAAATATTGACAGAAAATTTGGTTATTATGCATCAGAGATTATTTTAGATATATTTTAAACTGTGGTCCAAATATAATATTCAAAGTGGTTCAGTTTTCAGAGGTAACCATTGTTAACACTCACTTTCATTTTAACTATTAGAAATACTGTTAAAGAATTCTTTCAATTGCCAACAAGTGAGTGTTTTTATTTTAGAAACAGTGTCATTCTGTAAGGAAACCTAAATGAATGCATTTTTTTCCAGGTAATTTACAATTCTCCTCAAATATCATGCTTTCTCTTCTTCCACTTCCCCACACACAGACACAAACATTTATCATTTAATCTAAAATAATTATATTATGAGAATACATATAATAATTACATATAAGATTAATGAAATGTAAAAAAGTTAACTACACTTCTCCTGTACACACTTGAATTACTCAAACAATTGCTTTTGCACCAAAAACAGAACTTGTTTAACATATAACTAAGCAGAGCAGTGAATGTGTTAATACCCTCATCACTTATTTTTTCTCTTCAGATTCCTCAGAAATATGAGTCCTTAACTATAAATTATTGGACAATCAATACCTTGCCTTAAAGGCTTTTTGGGAAAAATACTTAGTTTCCAACTAAATCTAGTTGCAAACACAACACACACAAAAAATGAAGCATTAACCTAAAAAAAGTTAATAATCCATTTAGACAAATTACCTTGATTTTTACAAGATTCTGATATATTCTTATTATAATCAACTATAAGGCTCAAAACTGCATTAGATAAGTAATTTAATAATCACTAAATATTCAATGAAGAGGAAGTCACCTTTTTACTATTACTGTCAATTATGGCTCTATCAATTTAACTGACAGTTACTAATGTGTCATTTAAAATGAACAGCTTAGCTAGTGTTTCTCAATTATTCTGAGATTAATGTTCCCAAGGTACTAGTAGCAGGAGAAAAATATATCTTGAGACATTTTATGAGTAAAGTTGAAAGCAAATTATGTCAAAAAAGATTTGGATAGACATTTAGCATCTCCTTTCTTTGTTAAGAACATAGTGTCTCCAATTTTTCAGTGTTAAGATACATTAATAAAATTTACATACATTTTTAGAGAAAAAAAATCCCAAATTAGAACAAATAGTCTGCAACTGAAGTTGGCAGTTGAAATGAGATATAGCAGTTGCAAATTAAATAGTTTTAAACTTATGTACTATGTATATTATATTTTATTTTACATTTACACAAGAAAAACTGCATGGCGCAGAATTTGATGAGTTAGAAAATAAATACTTGGGGAGCTCTTATTTCAGAGAAGGTGGCAAAACAGGAAATGCTTGACTTCTTTCACTGAATAAAATCTAGAGATGCCATGGAATCAGGAGGTATTGTATGTATTTCACAAGTAAAACAAAATGAAGAGATAGGCTTGTAGACACAGAAGTGTTTGGGAGCAAAGCGAGGAAAGTGACAAAGAAAACCAGAGTGTCATTGGTGGATGGCAGGCGTTGACGCGGGTCTAACTTATGACATCCCGAGGATCACTGTCATCGCTCTTTCCACTTTAGAAGATGGGTTCTCATGTCAATGAACTCTGCTGAAAAATGAGGAATAAACGAAGAAATGTAAAGAACGAGAAACATTTTCAGGAATATGGGTGACAAAATTGAAGTAATTCTCCCATACAATAATAGCACCTGAATAGGAGAAAATATATGAAGAAAAGATGAAAATAATGATTAAGAACACTCCAAGTTAAGGATAAATTGAGTAGTGCCAAACAACAACAACAAATAAAACCGAACCAAACAAATTCATACACATTTTAGTACATAAAGTAAAAGGAAAACTTGTTTTTCAAGTAGAAGAAACAGATCACTTGAAAAGGAACAAGAAATAAATATAATTTCAGACTTTTCAACAGCAACACTGAATGTAAAAAAATAGATTTTTCACTTTCGAGTTGAAGGAAGAGAACTTCAGCCTTAAACTTGGAAGTTTATTTGATGCTAAAACCTTACTTAAACCAGTATTTATGTGATTTCAGGTGCATGAAAACATCAGAAAGATTATCACACCAAAATCTACTTTGACCAAAAAATATTGTGGATGAAATATTCTTTGAAGGAAAGAATTAAAACCAAGGAGCACTAAAATATATAAAGGAATGGAGAATAAATTAAAACATGAGTCAAATTTCCTGTTAACTAAGGAAACATATTTAAAAGTTATACTTTACAATACTGTACAAATAGCAGGCTAGGTAATAACAGTGTGGCAGGTATTGTGGTGTGAATGTGAATGAGGGTGGACACAGAGACAGCAGGGAGGGAAATGCATAGGAAAGTATTTATCCTGACTGCAGGTGAGGGTGGAGAAGATGGAAATGGGATAATGATTAAACTTAAGTTATTTTTACTGTAAACATAAACAGTAATGTGGGCCTCAATATTGAAGAGTAACTGTGAATGACTTAAGTATAACACGTAACTACCAAACCAGTAGAACTATATTTGAGTGATCTAGTGAAAGGCAGGCATGCAGGTGGCAATCCACTGCTGGGGGGAAGAACAAAACACTCCTCAGAACAGGCCCTTTCACCATACAAATCAAAAAGCAAAAACTCTTTTGGAGAAATGTTGGACTTCTTCCTGCTCAGTGATTTACGCTGATGCAAAGCAGATGTTTGATGTTGAAGCACAATGGACAGAAAACTCCCAAATGCAAGACTCCCCCTGCTGCCCCAATGGAAGAAGGCAATGTTTGGCTACCAAACTGAGGAGGAGTAGCAATGCTGCGAATCCCCACCCCTGACACTCAGTGCTCGGGTTCTGCATACAACTTTGGTTTAGGAGAAATTCAAAACATCTTTTGAGTCCACCAGAAACTTCAAACTGAACAATAAGTATAGCAGTCTATTGCTGTGGGAGAGGCAGGGATGTGGAGAGGGAGTCTATTTATGGTATAGGCATACAGAAAAATTTGAGCCTTTAAATGGTGGAAAGAACCATTTGGAAATATCCTCCACTTGAGGCCTTACATGAAGAACAAGGAAACAGCTTGTGCTTCACCTCTGGGGAAATTTGAACTCTCTTGTCCACTGAGGACAACTATAACAATAATGCAAACCCCCCCCCGCCATTCAAGTCTGCCTACATGGACTCAACCCCCTCACACTAACGGTCTAACAGAAAAAGTGATATATTCACTTATGAACATAAATAATATTCACCTAAGTTTCTATTTTTTCTTGTATACTCAATATTCAACAATCAAAGCAAAACAAAAAAAAAAGATTGTTAGTAGCCAGGTCCATACATAGAGACTGTGTAGATATTAAAACTCTCTGAGAATATGTAAATCACTGTGATTAATACAGTAAAGGTTCAGTGTAAAGGGTGGTGTGACATGCATGAGTAGACAAGGCGTTTATGTAGAGGTAGGAAAACTAAAATAATATATAAATGCTCAAGTAAAATACAATATCAGAGATGAAGAACTCTTGCTATGGCACTCAACAATAGACTTGACTCAGTGGAGGAAAGAAGCAATGAATTTAAACTTAGAGCAATAAAAATGATCTAAACTTAAACCTAAAATAAGAAAAAAGAGTAGCAAAAACAAAACAGAATTCAATACCTATGAAGCAATTCCAAACTATCTGATATATGTGTAATTGAAGTCCTAGAAGTAGAAAAAAATGAGAGTGGGAAATAAATATCTGAATATATAATACAACTTCCCCCAAATTGCCAAAAGACAAAAACACTACAAATTCAGGGTGGTCAGAGAACTTCTAAATAAGTACACAGAAAACCAAATTAAGCACACGGTAGTCAAGTTACTGAAAACCAAATAAGGAAATTCCCTTGAAGATCACCGGAGGACAAAGGTAGTGCTGTGCACAGAAGGAAAAATAATAATAACGAGGGATGTACATTCCGAAGCCATGCAGGCCAGAGGACAATTTTAATACACATTAATTTTACATATTAAATACACATTTTAAAAGTTCTAAAGAAAAACCCTGTACATTTTTATACCCTACAAGAATGTTCTCCAAAAAGAAGGTAAAAATGAAAATATTTTAACATTTAAAAGCATAAGCATTTACCCCCAGAAAGCCTGCACTAGAATGCATGTTAAAGAAAGTTTTTTTCAGGAAGAATGAAAAATATATCAAATGATACAAAAAATATATTTAAATACCAGAAATTGTAAAAAAAATTGGTAAAAATAAGACTTATTTTTTATTAATTTCTTTAAGTCATATTAGTAAAGATATTTTGTGATATTTATAACAATTACAAAAATCCAACAGCACAAAGTCTAGGAAACTGAGATAGAAATAATAATATTGTTAGTTTTTACTATCTTTGTCTTACACAATACATAAAAATCAAGTCAAAATGTATTAAAAAGACTTAAACATAAAACCTGAGACTATAAAACTTATAGTATAAAACAACAAAAAACCTTGTTCTTGCCAGTGATTTCTTGTATCTGACACCAAAAGCGAAAATAGACAAATAGAACTAGATCAAATTAAAAAGCTTCTTCTTCACAGCAAAGAAAGTAATCAATGAATTGAAAAGCCAACCTACAGAATGGGAACAATATTTATAAGCCATATACTGATACAGGTTAATATCCAAAATATATGAGAATTTCTTACAACTCAGTAGTGGAAAAAAACAAACAAATAACATAATGGGCCAAGGGACTGTATAGACATTTTTCTAAAGATGACATTTAAATGGCCAATGGTTATGAAAAGATGTTGAACGTCACTAACTATTAGATAAAGGCAAATCGAAACCACAATGAGATATAACTTCACACTCTTTAGCATGGGTATTATCAAACAATGGTAAATATAGATTGTGTAGAAACAGAAAATTAAGTGCACTGTTGGTGAGAATGTTTTTGGTGCAACACTATGAAAAACAGTATGGAAGTTCCACAAAAAAAATAAAAATCAAACTACCATATGATCCAGCAATTCCACTTCTGGGTACTTATCTAAAGCAAATAAAATAATTATCTTGTAGAGATATCTGGACTCCCACACTCATTGCAGCATTATTCACATAGCCAAGACATGAAACCTACATGTCTCTCAATGAATGAATAAAGAAAGAAAGTGTGGGACTTACATTTCAGATTACAGAAAATATATATATATTGGTTTCTGCCCCTAGTTCCTGGCACAGAGCTCGTAAAAACCTTGTCACTTCCTAAGTCATGAGAGCACCAGAAGTATCTTTTGTTCTAACAAGGCTACTCTGGGCAGGCTCTGGATGACTCCTGGATGGGGCTGGTCCCCAGTAAGACCAAGGTGTGATTAGAAGCTCTATGCCCCATCTGCCAGGGAGGGAAGTGGGGGATCCACACAGTGCTTAATAATCGATCTGCCTGCATAAGGAAACCTCTATAAAATCCCAAAGTTCAGGGTCCAGGGGGCTTCTAGGTTGGCAAACACATTCATGACTCATGACAACTCCTGCATTTGGGGCTCTTTCAGACCTCATCCTATGTATCTTCTCATGTGGCTGTTCGTTTGTATCCTTTATCACATACTTAATAAACTAGTAATGTAAGTGTTCCATGAGTTCTCTGAGCTGCTCTAGCAAATTAATCAAACCACAGGAGGGGATATTGGGACCCTCTGATTTATAGCCAACTGGTCAGAAGCACAGGACACAACCTGGATTTGAGACTGACATCTGAAGATGGGGCAGGCTGGTGGGATGGAACCCTATGCTGTCTCCAGGTAGATAATGTCAGAACTGAGGTAAATTGTAGGACACCCAGAGAACTCCTTGGTGGTGGGGTGTGTGTGTGGTGGGGGAGGGGAGGAATCCACACATTTGGTGACTGAAAGTGTTATATATGAGTAGTAAAGGAGATGCGCAGCTGGGGATTTGAGTTTTTCTAATACAACATAAAATAAAATATCATTCAACCTTAAAAAAGAAGGAGATTCTGCTACTTGTGACAACAGGGGTGGACCTGGAGGGCATTATACTAAGTAAAGTAAGCCAGACTTAGAGGGATAAATACTACATGATCTCCCTTGTATGAAGAATCTAAAAGAGTCAAGAGTGTGCAGGGGTGGTTGTCAGGGGCTGGAGATTGGGGAGACAGGGAGGTATTAGCCAAAGAGTAAAAAGTTTCAGTTATACAAATTAAATTAATTCAGAGAGCTACTGTATAGCATAGAGCATATAATTAACAAAGTGGTATTCAGATGCAAACCAGATAGAATTGTATTCTAATGTAAGGCCAGGCAAAGGCACAATTAGAGTGGAATTTGGCAACATTTGGAACTGAATAGCTTGAAATAAATTCTGTTGCAACAAAATACAGCTAAAGAATAGTTACAACCTCTCACTTGTCTTACCACATAACAATAGTTATTCAATAACTAAAAAAATATATTTACTAGTACTGAACTAGTAAGGATTTTACCTACTTACAGGAATAATTAAGTATTGGGCATAGTGCTATTTATGGAGAGATTTAAGAACCATGTGAAATGGTTGCTTATATCATAAAGAGAAAAACTAAAATTTGCATTTAAAAATGGCATTTGCATGTTAAAACTTACCAAAAAGCAAATCAATATTGACTAAAGGGTGTAAGTTTTCTTCTATACTAACATGAAGCAAATATGTTAAATGAGTGGCTCTCATTCAAGAAGATTTAATTAACTTTAATTTAAGTGTTACTATTGACATTGACAAATTTGGAAATAACCAAATGGATGGGTTGCCTCCAAGATTTGGGATGAACTAAATCCTATTCCTCATAACTTAATGGTTCTACACGTACCTTACAAAGGATATTTCACAATTCAACTTTAATAATGAGTAATGGGTTTGGTGGAATATATTTGTCTTATAGTAGAAACATTACATGGAAGATAGTACTACTTCTATTGGTCCTGATTTAACATGTAAAAATAATATAATAAGCAATAGTGTATATTAACAAGAGATATATTGAATTATGAAGAAAATATTCAACTCAAAGATTTGGACTTACCAAGCCCTTAGTGTTCATTATGTGTTAGGATTCAATCAGGAAAAACTATAAAGCTGAAGAATAACTATCAAATCATAAAGCACTTGGAAAAAATAAGCTACTAAAACTTATTAATAATGGTCGGTGTGGCTGAAATGGCAAGTGGAGAAATGAAGGAACAGGGCCCTCCTCCTCACACACCCACATCAAAATTACAGCTAAATTAGGAACGTTGGGGTGCATAGGTTCTTTCGAATTGGTGTTTCAGGATTCTTAGGGTATAGTCCCAGTAGTGGAATTGCTGGGTCAAAAGGCAGTTCCAGGGGGCCATGGTGGGGGGAAAATGGAGGCAACTCTACTTGAACAATAAAAAAGAAGAAAAATTACAGCTAAATTACAGATGAAGGATCACTCAGAACCATCATAAATTGAGTTGAATGGAAGTTCAACAACTAAGGAACTAAAGACCACATCAATCGAGAAGGGTAGGAATGCGGGGACACAGGGATGTAGAATGGGCCGGTCACCTCATACACATGTGGTGTACAAAAATCCAGAAGTAATATTTTGGGAGCAAGGTATGCCAGCCCTACACCAGGCCCCTTATCCCAGGGTTCCAGTGCCAGGATGACAAGCCCCCGTAACTTTTGCTTGTAAAAACCAGCAGGATTTGAGTTAGTGAAAAAAAAACCTACTGGACTCCCTGGCAGCTCCTCGTAAAGCGCCTGTGCCGAACTGACTCAGAAGCATTCCCTCTGAGTTCCAGTACCACCAGGGTAGCAGCTTGAAAAGCACCAGAGGAATATGGGGAGGAACTGAACTGTCTGGCATCAAGGTGAGAGCTGGGAGACAGCTCTGTCCCAGACAGAAAGGCAGGCAGAGGCCATTGTGCCTTTCTGAGCACTCTCCCGAACAGAGCCACAGAACAGGCAAGCGGGAGCCATACCTAAGACTCCATCAACCTGGCTTAAACTGTGTACCCTGCCCTGTTGTTTACCTGAAGCTCAGTCTCATGTAACTTATGGCCTGCCTGCAGTCCACTTACTTCTGGCTAAGCAGCTCCAGACCTGACATTAGCAGCAGCCAGCTTTGGATCACAGTTTGGCTCTGCTTAGGAACGTCCAAGCCCAGCACAAGTAGCAACTATCTGAAGATTGCTTTTTAGCTTATGCTGGGTGGCCCTAGGTGGAACACAGGTGGTGGCCGATGCTGTCCTGCACCACCCAGGAAACTCTAGAACCACTGGACATCTGCAGACCATGTCGGAGCACCACCACCCTGACCCTGCAAGCCGATCCTCAACAGAGGGAGGAGGTGGGTGGTCAGTGGTCAGAGCCAGTCCTTGCAGCCGACTGGTTCCCCCTTAAACCTGCCAACAGCAATCAAAGCTCAACTATTAACGGAGGGTGTACTCAGCTCACACAGAGGGTGCACCTAGAGTACCCAGTTTGGGTGATAGGACCCTACAGGCTATGTTTCCAAGACAGGGAGTCACAGCAGCTCTACCTAATACCCAGGAATAAACACAGAGAGGCTGCCAAAATGAAGAGACAAAGAAACATGGCCCAAAAGAAAGAACAGATCAAAACTCCAGAAAAGGAGCTAAATGAAATGGAGATAAGCAATCTATCAGATGCAGAGTTCAAAACACTGGTTATAAGGATGCTCAAGGAACTCAGTGAGGACTCCAACAGCACAAAAAAGAGCCAGGCAGAAATGAACGATATACTAATAGAAATGAACAATTCACAGTGAAACAACAGTAAAATGGATAAAGCCAAGAACAAATCAATGATGTGGAACATAAGGAAACAAAACAGCCAATCGAACAGCAAGAATAAAAAAGAATCCAGGAAAATGAAGATAGTGTAAGGAGTCGTGGACAACTACAAGCATACCAGCATTCACATTATAGGGATGCCAGAGGAAAAGAGAAAGAGCAAGAAATGGAAATCTACCTGAAAAAATAATGAAAGAAAACGTCCTTGATTTGGTGAAGAAAATAAACATGCCAGTTCAGGAAGCACAGAGAATCCCAAAGAAATGGACACAAACAGATCCATACCAAGGTACATTAAAATTAAAATGCAATGGTTAAAGATAAAGAGAGAATCTTAGTGCTCACTTTGGCAGCACATACACTAAAACTGGAACGATACAGAGAACATTAGCATGGCTCCTGCACAAGGATGATATGCAAATTCATGAAGTGTTCCATATTTTTAAATTGAGAACAGGCTGACAGTGATCAGAGGGGAGAGGGGAGGGAAATTCAGGGGAAAATTGTGAAGGGTTTTCAGGAACAATTATAAAGGACACATGGACAATAATAGCGGAGGAGGTGGAAATGGGAGGGAGGTGGGGAGAGCTCGGCGGTTGGGCTGGAGTTGGGGGAAAAGGCAGAAAACTGTACTTGAAAAACAATTAAAAAATACTCTAACAAAAAGAGAAAGAATATTAAAAGCAGCAAGAAAAAGCAATTAGTTACCTACATCAGAGTTCCCATAAGATTGTCAGCCAATTTCTCAAAAGAACCTTTGCAGACTAGAAGGGATTGGCAAGAAATATTCAAAGTCATGAAAAGCAAGAACGTATAGCCAAGATTGCTCTACCCAGCAAAGCTATCATTTAGAATCAAAGGACAGGTAAAGAGCTACCCAGACAAGAAAAAATCTAAAGGAGTTCATCATCACCAAACCATTATTATATGAAATGTTTAAAGGGACTTATTTAAGAAAGAGAAGATCAAAATTATGAACAATAAAATGGCAATAAACACTTATCAAAGACTGAATCTAAAAAACAAACTAAGCAAACAAGAAGGACAGAGACAGAATCATGGATGCAGATTGTGTTTTGATGATTGCCAGATGGGTGGAGGTTTGAGGTAATGGGTGAAGAGTTGAAGGTATTAAGTACAATTTGGTAGTCACAGAATAGCCATGGGGATGTAAAGTATAGTAAAGGAAATGTTGAAGCCAAAGAACTTACATGCATGACCCATGGACATGAACAAAGTGAGGATATTGCCTGAGGAGAGTGGGGGGTGCTGGGTGGAGGAGCTAAAGGGAAAAACTTGGGACAACTGTAATTGCACAATCAATAAATTATTTTTCAAAACATTAAGAATTTGCAAGCCTTTTATATAATGAAAGAGAATTCTTACACATAGCTAACCAAGAATCTGCTTTAAATATATATCACTGCTTTTTATTCAAAAGCTATTAACCTAAAGCTAATATGATTCTTAATTTTGTAATAGATCTTATTGTATCATTAATCATTGCTGTATTGTGTATACTACTCTGGACTTGATGGATATATAGAAAATTAACAACAGCTCAAAAAGAAATCAACAGTGCAATGCAAGTTGTACTAATATTTGATACTATAAATAGCATCAAAAGTTGAATTCTTGTGGATATTTGAACTTAATGTTATTGAGGAATGTTGAAAACTGTGACTAACCATGTGTACTGCCAAGTAGATGCACTGTCAGGGGGAACCGTGGGAGGTACTGATAAAGAATTATAAAATCTGAATGTCAGAGAAAACTTAATGCAACTGCTGATACAAATTGAGTAAGTCCGGACTATTAATAGGATGATGATATGTAAGAACTGTAGCTTTAATTTCAGAGTTGAAAATTCCCTATATCTTTGTAGCCATTGTGAGCTACCTTTATGCATTCTGTTTTTCTTTTTCTTTCCTCCTCAATAATAAACTTAGATAACCCATTTTTTAAAAATTAGAATGTTCTTTGGGACAAAACTTTTTATTTCCCCATACCAGTGAAAGAAAGCTATCACTTATGGTTTTTTTGTTTTTGTTTTTAATGTCAAGCCTCCCAACAGAAAAATCTTACAGGCACGGTGATTCCAAGGTACCCGCGTGGGTCTCTGAAATGTTCAAACAGGAGGAAAAGGAATTGGTTTGTTATTGAGCTGGTCCAGCATCCTGAGCAATTGAAGTTCAATCTTTCTGGAGATGATCAGGGGAGTTGTGTAGAATTTCTACTGGAATTGCTTTTCCGAGAGACAGAATAGGGGACTACTTAGCCACTATTCCTGTCAAGTTTTGATCTATGGACAATTAACTCTGTTGCACTTCCATCTTTGTGCATGGGTCACAGTAGGCCTCTGGTCCTGGCAGCAGAGAAGCCCTGGGCAGAAAGCCAGAGATAGATGGTGCAGCTGAGGCAGGATCTGTCAGGTTTCACCCACACACAGCTAGGTGCCAGATTTGAAGTAAAAGGAGGAGGGTCACAAAAATTTCTGGTACAATGCCATTTCACGATGCATAAAATTATCATATACAATTTTACCTTTATTGTATTAATGTGATGAAATTCATTAATAAATTATAAGCAATCATAATTACAGTTAACAAATTCACTTTTTGGGACTTGATATACCATAATAGATAGATGTATACAACTAATAATTTATGTAATATATTCATATCTATAATTAGTAAAAGACACTTGTCTCTAGTGTATTTTTGTATTTTTTAGATCTTGGAATTAGTATCAGTTTCTTTAAAAAATGCATTTTTTATTTTTACTCTGCAACAAATTAAATAGCATATTTTACCTATCTAACCCTCATCTATTAAAACATATTATTTAATAATTAAGTTTCTGTCCATAGCAGGTATGGCTCGGTAAATAATTAAGTTTATTTGAGAAACTTTAAATTTTGACCCATATTTACTCATCTATATATATTTATCTCCTCCTGAATAAACCTCTACAATTTGTATTATTATTTTTGAATGTGTTCATTTTATTGAAATGTTAAAACTTAATACTAGAGTTACTTAGAGCATTCTAATTTTAGAAATCTCTTTTGAATTCATTACTATAATCTCTTAATAATTTCTTATCTTATGCATACATTTTTCCTTTCATCTAGTTTTCTCCTTTGATCAGACTTGCCAGAAGTTTGTTTAATTTATTAGGACATTCAAAACAGCTCATTTTTAATTTATAATTTATTCATATATTAATTTTATTTTTAGTGCCTAATAAATATCTATTTTTATTAATAACCTATGTTTCCTTAAAAATCAATATAAGTTAGCACCAACTCAAAAAAGCTATATAAAACCAACCTTTTCATTTAATAAATAAAAACATTATATTAGTATACATTTCCAGAAATACAGCTTTGGCCATATTTTAAAAGTTTTGATATATAACAGAGTTTTTATTTAAACATCATTTATATTAGCAGTTTCTGTCTTCTTTTTGAAGCAGGCTTACTGGAAAGAGTAGTGTTTGTGTGTGTTCAGGAATCATTGTGATTGAACTTGTGAGAGCCATTGACCCTCTTCTCTAAAAAGTCAAACACAAATGCACATTCGAGAGTTTACAAATAATGTCAGCATGCCTATTAATCATGTGAAATTTGAACCACCAATTAGATACCGTCAATTAAAACAGCTTTTAATAATTTCTACATAATTACATTTTTTATTCAGGTGTATCTGAGTTTTGTTACAGGGCTTGGGTATTAATTTTTTCTTTAGTGATTGTATTAATAGTGATTATTTGAAAAGAGATGCAGAATTTTTAATATATTTAAGTATAGATATTAAATATATAGTGCCTATATTTTAAAGATATTAGTCATTGAAAATTTATACATTATTTAGATTTTTTGTTACACTTAAAAATATTTTATTCTATAAAGTACATACTAAATTCATTACATCAATTTTATAGCCAATTCCTTGTGCTTTTGAGAGTTTTTATTCTATATATTTTGCTATGTATATTTATACTTATATACTTTCATTTGTCCTCAATTTAAAATAGCTGTTTTATTTCCTGTATTTTTTCTGTATTCACTTTTGTTATGCTATTATTATCATTGCTATTATTATCATTACCTTGTCACTAATCTATTATTATCATTGTCACTAGCCTTCTTTTAAATGGAATTTATTTAATTCTTATTTCAGGATTTTATGAGTCATTTTGGTTTAAGTTTCCCTCATGCCACTATACCTGGTAATTAAGGAAATTTAACCCATTCACATGTATCAAGATAATGAAAAGTTTTAGTTTCTTTATTCTGGCCATGAGATTTTATAATTTGTATATATATACTTATCCTCAAGTTATATTTGTGCCTATGTTATTTGAAACATTAATCAACTTGTTTCTATTTTCCTTTAGCTGTTCTTTTGGAATTGATTTGCATTTTTGTTCTAATAATGATTAAGGTACTTCAAAAATTGAATGGTACTTATGTACCATTAAAATTAAAATGAAATAACATATAGACATTGAAATGTATCAATAACATTTCTTGGTTATATTGCCTTGCCCACCTCTCTACTTCCCAGAATTTGTTGGAATAATGTAAAAATTTTTAATCCAGATTGTTTTTCAAAATGATTCATTTATTTAAAATATTGCTTTCTTGATTTTATATTAATCTTCATAGCCACATGAAATCACTTAGATCTAACTTTGAAATAAGGATTTCATTGAACACAATTTTTAAAATGTCATTTTTGTAAATATTTGAATATTAAAAAATATTTTCCTTTTGATCTCACACGTGAAAATTAATTTGATTGTTACAGAAACTTTATTTCCTAATATTGTTCATTAAAAACTCTGCTATAATGCTTAATTAAAGTCTATCATTTTTTGTTGTGGAAGAGAAGTCTGAACAAGAATTATCTTCTTTTTCTTGAATGTTTAGATTCTTTTCTCTTTACAAAATGCTTATATAATTATGTCTTTATCTTTCAAATTCAGATTTTTTCCCAGAATAAATTCATTAATCTTGCTGAGGCAACAAAAACTTCTGTGATAAAGCTAGAAATAGATTATTTGCTACTTCTTCCATTAAGAATTATTCTCTAATTATCCTTGAATTTATCTTGGGCTGGTGACTTACTTGATGAATAGAATATGCAGAAATGATAGAACTTGTGAGGCTAGGTCATAAGAAACCTTTCTAGCTTCTGTTCAGGCCTCTTATTGAAGTTCATTCTATGGAAGATCAAGCTGCCATGTAGAAGTCCAACTACCCTGAGACTACCATTCTGTAAGGAAGCCAATTTAGTCACAAGGAAAGGTCATGTTATAGCTACTACCCTCACCTATTGCGGCCATTCCCATCCAAGACTATACATGCACACATAAGCTATTTTGCACATACCACTGCCAGCAGATACAATGTGAAGAATTGAAGAGCCCTCACAATATCCAAATTGAAGGCCTTAGAATTATGGCTATAGTCAAACTTTCAAAACCATCTCTAACCATTCAAGCCACCATACCCAAGGACTCCATCATCATGGATAAAAACTAGCTAATCCTGCCTGAATTTCCAACCCATAAAATTGTGAGCATGACAATATATTTTTTGTGTGTTATGCAACCAAGTATTAAGGTATCTTGTTAGCAATAAAATCAGAACAATTTTGAATATGAAAACTCATGTCATATTCATTTTTCCCTCAAATTCAAGATTATATCACTATTTCTTTGATAATTGCTTTCTCTGTTTAAATTTTTTTCAGCAATGCTACTCCTACAGATTGGATAACTTATATTTGTTCTCTATATCCATTTCTATGTCTGCCTACTTCACATATCTTTTTATCTATCTTTTTACTGTCTTTTCCTGGGAAAATTCTTCTTCTGCCTTTTCAATTTTAAAGCCTGCTATATTGTCATATCTAACTAGCTCCTTACTGCTGGATTGAGATTATTAGTTTGTTAGTTTAATAATTATATTTTCCATCTTCAATAACTCTTTCCTTTCACAAATTATTTTTTTTTCTGTGAAAGCATGGTCATCATATATGGATGCAATATACTATTAAATTTCATAGTAAATACTCTTTGTATTGTTTTATAATGCATTCTCCTTTTAGGAACTTTGTTTCAAGTTATCTGAACACATAAATTGATTCTTTTGGAAGAGAATTGCTACAGATTATTTATGAAGTAAACTCCTTGTTAACTAAAATCTTTAAAATCTTATTCAGCCTTGTGTCCATTTCTTCCAGTAAAGTTGAGGTTCGTAGAGATATTTTGTCCTTATAATGCCAGATAATAAAATTCCAGACCCTTCCTTTAAAAATTCAAGTTTGTATAACTAACGAAAGGAGTATAAGAAGTAATGAAGGAGCTGTTTTCTCTCCCTGCATATTTTCAGGACAGATACATTTTGCATCATTAAACTTGTTTAAATGAGCTAATATAGTAAGGTATTAAAGTGAAAACGTTTCCAAGAATTACAGTTTTATTCTTTTGTGTAAAATGGATACATATGTGAATATTCATAATTATTATCAGCTTATTCTGTTCTCTGTTAAATACATGTGCCCATTATTATTCACTCTGAACAAAGAGTCATTAGGGTCTTATAAGTCTCTGAAGACTTTAGAAATTTTTTCTACAATCCACGGAAAAATGTTGGGAAGGATGATTCTTATCTGCCTGGTTTCTGACCCATTAGCAACATTAAAATTGACATCTTAAATGGTAAAATTATTTATATATTTAGTTTTGTTTGTCAAAGAGAGGAGATCATTGAAATTTTCATTTTTTCCCCACAGGCATACTAGAAAAATAAAAGCCTACGAGACTTTTATAATTTTTGCTTAACAAATAATAACTAAATGCATGCCTCATTTAAGTTCCTCTCTTTTGACCTAATGAATCTTCTTGTATTTCTTATGATTGTCCTCTATTTTCAAACATTTGCAGAAGAAGGTATTTATTGGTATTTGAGAAGTACTATACAAGAGATTTTAGACCTTAAAAAAATTCTTTATCCAAAAACATTCTCCTTTTCATGTCTTTTGGACACAATTAGAGCCCATCTTTAACTGGACTATTTCAATAAGAACTAATCTTTGTGTTGGTGTTCCTCTCCATGGGTTATCCACTCACAGTACTGGCAGTGCGTACGGATTGCAAGTGATTTACTTATGCACCATTGACTCTGAGCCCAGTCAGACGTTAAGTCAGGCCACCGTCAGCATTATCCTGAATAGAGAATGCTAACTGAGTTCTGCAAGGTTGAGGAAAAGCAATAAAGAAATAGATTTTTATTTTTGTTGTTCACTATCACTTCAAGGATTACAGGAAGTGTAATGAATGAAAACAAGTTGCTTCCACATCATTTTCTGTTCACCTCACAAACATTTCTTACCAGAGTTACAGGGAGATTCCCTCCCTGATATCCACAATGATACAGAAAACTTGCAATTGTACTGGTGGGTCATTTGGGCAGAAAAATTATAGACAGAACCAGATATGTGAGGTTTTTTTGTTTTGTTTTTAAAGATTTTATTTATTTATTTTTAGACAGAAGGGAAGGGAGGGAGAAAGAGTGAGAGAGAAACATCAATGTGTGGTTGCCTCTCACATGGCCCCCACTGGGGACCTGGCCTGCAGCCCAGGCACGTGTCCTGACTGGGAATCGAACTGGTGACCCTTTGGTTCGCAGCCCGCACTCAATCCACTGAGCTACACCAGCCAGGGCATATATGTGAGATTTGAATGGCAACTTCAAATTTGACATTGTTCTTTTAATAGCTCAATTTGTTCTTAAAAGTAACACTTAAGTGTGTGTGTTGTTTGAAGTTCTTTTTTATTAAATAAGATTCCATTTTTATGATTCAATTATAGTTGACATGATATTATATTAGTTTCAGATGTATAGCATAGTGGCTAAACATTTGTGTGACCTATGAAGTGATCACCCCAATAAATCTAGTACCCATCAGACAGCAACATGTTTGTTACGATATTATTGACTATATTCTCTATGCTATACTTTACATCATGACTATTTTGTAACTACCAATTTGTACTACTTTATCTGTCTTTTGATTCTAAATGATAGCTTTGCTGGGTAGAGTAATCTTGGATATAGGTCCTTGCTTTTCATCACTTTAAATATTTCTTGCCAATCCCTTCTGGCTTGCCAAGTTTCTGTTGAGAAACCAGCTGACAGTCTTATGGGAGTTCCCTTATAGATAACTGCTTTGCTCTTGCTGCTTTTAAGATTCTTTCTTTATCTTTAACATTTGGCATTTTCATTACGATGTATCTTGGTGTAGACTCTTTGTGCATCCTAGGCTTGCATGCCTGTTTTGTTCACCAGGTTAGGGAAATTTTCTGTCATTATTCTTCAAATAGGTTTTCAATCCCTTTCTTGTTTCTCCTTCCGGCACCCCTATGATATGAATGTTGGTTTGCTTGATATTGTCCCAGAGGCTCTATAAACTATGATTATGTTTTGGGATTCTTTTTTTTTTTCTTGCTATTTTACAGGGGGCTTTCTGCAATTTTATCTCCCAAATTGTTGATTCAGTCCTCTGCTATACTAATTTACTATTAATTATCTCTAATGTAGTCTTCATTTCAGTTATTTATTCTTTATTTCTGACTGGTTCTTTTTTATGTTTTTATCTTCATTTTTATTAAATATTTTATTTATGTATTTATTTTTAGAGAGAGGGGAAGGGAGGGAGAAAGAGAGGGAGAAACAGCAATGTATGGTTGCCTCTCACATGGCCCTCATGGGGACCTGGCCCGCAACCCAGGCATGTGGGAATGCCCTGACTGGGAATCGAACCGGGACCCCCTGGTTCCCAGCCCGCGCCCAATCCACTGAGCTACACCAGCCAGGCTTTATCTTCTTTTTTATGTGTAAGTTCTCATGGAGATCATCAAGCATCCTTACAACCTGTGTTTTGAGCTCTGTATCTAGTAGATTGGTTGTCTCCATTTTGTTTAGTTTCTTTTTTCAGGAGTTTGATTGTGTTCTTTCACTTAAGACATGTTCTTTTTCTCCTCCTCTTGGTAGTCCTTCTGTGTTGGTTCCTTTATATTAGGCAAAGCTGCTACATCTCCCAGTCTTGGTAGAGTGACCTTATGTAGTAGGTGTCCTATGAGGCCCCGTGGCATAGTATTCCTGGTCACTTGAGCCAGGTATTCCAGGTGTGACCCTTGTGTGGGCTGTGTGTGTCTTCCTATTGTGGTTGAACCTTGATTGCTATTGGCATGTCGATGGTAGGGACTGACCCTCAGGCTCGAAGGTGCCTGAGAGAGGCTAACCTGGGAACTGAGGCTGGCTGCCACTAGTGCCAGGCTTGGGCTGCTAAGCAAAAGGTACAGGGCATACTGAGGCCAGATCCTGCTGTTTGAATTTTGTGAACCTTTGAGAGATTTTAGGAAATTCCAAAGCATAACACAAGATGGGCAGGGGGTACCATATCTGAGTCTTTATCAACCTGTCTCACACTGTTTGCACCACCCTGGGGATTCCCTGAGGTCCCACCTCACACACTTTTGGGGCCACCAAGCTGTTTCCAATAGCTTTTCCATACAAATGGCTTGTCTTAACTCATGTTTCATATTTTCCTAAGTTCTCTCCAACAAGTAGCATCTGGCCTCCATGAGCCTCATGCCTATTGCTTAGAGGCCCCAGACCTGATACTAGAAGCAGATGGCCTTGCTTGGGCACCTCCAAACCCAGCACAAGTAAAGCCAACTGAAGATTGCTTTGTAGCTTATGCTGGGTGGCCCTGGTCAGAATACAGGTAGTGGCTGACCTTGGCCTGTACCTCCTGGGAGACCCCAGAATCTGCATACCCAGTGAACAGCTATAGACCATGTTAGAGCACCACCACCCAAATAACTCCACAAGTGACATACTCAGGAGCACACTTAGTGGGCACCAGAGCCCTACTGAAGTAAGTGCTGCTCTAAGGAGTGGGCCCCTGCACAGTTGATCTTTCATGGTCATCGGAGGTTGATGGCCAGTAGTCATAGCCAGCCTATAGCTGATTGGCCTGAGTAAACCCTTCTCATTAACCTGCTAACAGCAATCAAGCCTGAACTACAAGAGGACATGGCACACATGGTAGGCACATATCTAGTATCCAGCTTAGGCGACAGGAGAATCTGTGCCACTGGGCCCTAAAGGACAGTTACTACGTTGTGTCACTCTTCTGAAACAGGGAGTCATAGCAGCTCCACCTAATACACAGAAACAAACACAAGGAGTGATCCAAAATGAGTAGATAAAGAAAAATGGCCCAAATGAAAGAACGGAACAAAACTCCAGTAAAAGAACTAAACAAAACAAAGACAGGCGATCTACTAGATGCAGAGTTCAAAACACTGGTTATAAAGATGTTTATTGAACTTAGGGAGAACTTCAACAGTATAAAAAGGGGCATGGAAACCATATACAAGAACTAGTCAGAAATGAAGAACATACTAACTTAAATGAAGAACAATTTACAGGGAATCAACAGTAGAGTGGATAAAGCTGGGAATAAAATCAGTGATTTAGGATATAAAGAAGCAAAAACACCCAATCAGAGCAACAAAAAGAAGAAGGAATCAAAAAACTGAGGGTAGTATGAGGAGCCTCTGGGACAACTTCAAGTTTTCCAACATTTGCATCATGGAGGTGCTGGAAGGAAAAGAGAGCAAGCAATTGGAAAACTTTTTGAAAAAGTAGTAGCAGAAATCTTCCCTAACTTGGTGAAGAAAGTAGACAAAAAGTCCAGGAAGTAAAGAGAATCCCAAACAAATGAACCCAAAGAGGCTCACACCAAGACTCATCATAATTAAAATGCCAAATTTTAAAGACAGAGAATTTTAAAAGCAGCAAGAGAAAAGCAGTTAGTAACTAGGAAGAGAGCTCCCAAAAGGCTGTCAGCTGATTTCTCAAAGGAAACTTTGCAGGCCAGAATGGATTGGAAAGAAATATTCAAAGTAATGAGAAGCAGGGACCTATATCCAAGATTACTCTACCCAGCAAGGCTATTACTTAGAACTGAAGGACAGACAAAGAGCTGACAAGAAAGAGCTGAAGGATCTTATCACCACCAACCCAGTATTATATGTAATGTTAAAGGGTCTTCTTTAAGAAGAAGATCAGCAGTATGAACAATAAAATGACAATAAATAATATCTATCCATAATTGAATTTAAAATACAACATAAATGAACAAGAAGAACAGAAACAGAATCATATATGCAGAGAATGTTTTGATGGGTGCCATATTGGAAGAGAGGTTAGGGGTGAAAAAGATGAAGGGATTAAGAGGTACAAATTGGTAGTTACCGAATTGTCATGGGGTTCTGAAGTACAGCATAGGGAATATAGTAGCCAAAGGCTATATATGCATGGCCCATGGATATGGACAACAGTGTGGGAATTGCCTAAGGAAATGGGGGGCAGTCAGCATGGAGGGGGGCAAAGGAGGAAAAACTGGAAAGTATAACAGCATAAACAATAAAATATAATTTAAATTTGAAAAAAAGGAAATATTGTCAGCTCATTACACTAAAGGAACAGTAAAACTTTAAACTTAAATATTAATGTATCTTAATCTCTGCAAGGTAGGCTGAATTAACTTGAATTGAATAAAGGAGAATGAACAATGAGCACACCATGGAAGAAGAGCTGATAATAGTTTTATGTTCTGGTGACAAGCACATCAGTCATGTCACTGTTCGCCTGAGCGTATGCTCAGCTTGCTCAGGTGGGTGTGACGTTGCCCCTCCCTTGTGCTCCTGAGCACGTAAAACTACGTACACCGCATCTACGAAGCAGGATAACGTTCCTTCTCGCTTCTTTAGTTCTCAGTGAAATAATGGGGAATGTTCTCTTTAAATTTTTCTGCCCAATGACTTATTAGTTTTTATAACTCTAACACTCAAATAAATTGTAAGGACCAACATAGAGTTCAATTTGAGGCTTTACTGTTGCACTGTTGAAAATATTTATGATCTTCTGATACTATTAGAGAAATACGATTCTTGGGACAAAATACAAATATGTAGAATATGGTAATGAGTTAAGATTTATAAACAAAATAAAATCTGTTTAAGATTAATTCTTTTTCCCCAGTGACAACCTATACAATAGTATATGTCTTGTTGACTCTGTCAATTGTAATGAACAAATCATATACTGAAACCCCCCTTTAAGGAACTATAACCTCAAAAACTAACTTTACTATTTTCTTGTCTACATTTGTATGTAATATATACAGCTTTTCATTGTTCTTTGTCAGGAATTTTTGTTATAAATTTTAACTACTATGGGTAATATATCTTGCTTACTCTTTATATAAATAATACACATAATAATTTATTTATTTAATTTTGGAGAGAGAGGAAAGGAGGGAGAGAGGGAGAGAAATATCAATGTGGGGTGGCTTCTCACTGCTCTCTATGGGGAACCTAGCCCACAACCCAGGCATGTGCCCTGTCTGGGAATCGAACCAGTGACCCTTTGGTTAGCAGGCCGGAACTCAATCCACTGAACCACACCAGCCAGAGTGGCTGTTTTCTAATTGAACATACATACACACACAATTTGGAATTATATCACTGAAAATAATATATTACATAATTTTATTAAAATTAGAAAACTAAGAATTCTCATTTCACAGTTTTCTAACAAGAGTTTTTAATCTTAAGTTTAATATTGAGTAGTAGAAACATATGTCCATGTTGTAACTTCTTTTTTTAATTGTTGTTCAGTTACAGTTGTCCCAATTTTACTCCATTGCTCTCGCCCACCCTGCCCACCCCTGATCCCACAGTCATGTTAGTTTCTTTATCCAAATAACAATGGATCTCTCAATGCCAAGTGAAAATACTGTCATCACTTCTCTAATCTTTTTTTATGAGGTGGTTTAGACAGTGAGGAATGGAATTAAAGTATGAGAAGGGATCCCTAAAAAACAGAATTACCTTCTGGAGAGTGGGCCCCCACTAAGTGAGTGTTCTAGGAGCCCATCTGTATCAGTGTACCAGCTGGCATTGCTGTGAGAGGCTGCACTGAGCTTCAGCGAATTTTTCTTGAAGACTCTTTCAACACATTTGCCCATTTCATGATGGGTGATTTATGAGTGCACCTGCTCACACACGCTGTGTATTCAACAGATTTTGACCAAAAACTGCGTGAGCCCTGTGCCCCACCCTCCCTATTCACCTGATCTTGCTCCAAGCAACATTTTTTTCTTTCCCTGGATAATAAAAATTCTCAAAGGGAAATGTTTTACCAATGTGGAATAGGTGAAACAAAAATGGCAGAAGCACTAAAAGGCATCAAAATTGATGAGTTCAAAAACTGATTTGATCAGTGGAGAAAACATCTTGATAGCTTGTATTGCATTGAATGGAGAGTACCTTAAAGGTGATTGAAGTTTAAACACGTAAAAAATACACAATTATCTATAAATAAATTCCAGTTTTTGGGGTTTCCCTCTCATATGCTTTGCAGTTAAGTAAAGATTCCTTGAAAATCTGTATTAGTTGGTTTTCCAGAGAAACAGAGCCAACAGGATGAAAAAATATATAATATATGTATTTATGTATGTATGTATGTATCTATCTATCTATATACACAAATATATATATACCAAGAAATATATATATATGTATATATATATATATATAGAGAGAGAGAGAGAGAGAATAAGGAATTGGCTCATGAAGGTGAGAGCTGAGAAGTCCCAAGATCTTGGTCAGCAAGCTAGAGGCCCAATGATGGTGCAGTTCCAGTCTGAACTCTGGCAGGCTTGAGATCCCGCAAAGGCCAACATCTGAGTTTAGTATGGCAATAGGAAAAAATGCAATTTCTCTGCTCAGCAGTTAGGCAGGAGGAGTTCTCCTTTATTTGTGGGAGGCTTCTACTGAGATTGAAAGGTATCATTCACATTAGAAAGGCAAAATAAACAAATGGGACCTTATCAAAATAAAGAGCTTCTATGGGGCTAAAGAAAACAATATTAAAATAAAAAGAGAACCAATGTATGGGAAAACATATTTGCCAATGACGCCTTGGACAAGGGCTTGATCTCCAAAATATATAAAGAACTCATATGATTCCACTCCAGGAAGACAAAAAACCCAATTAAAAAGTGGGCAAAAGACATGAACAGACACTTCTCGAAAGAGGACATACAGAGGGCCCAGAGACATATGAAAAGATGCTCAACATCATTAGCCATCAGAGAGATGCAAATTAAAACCACAATGAGATACCACCTCACATCAGCCAGAATGGCCATTATCAACAAAGCAACAGATAACTGTAGGAGGGGATGTGGAGAAAAGGGAACCCTACTGCACTGTTGGTGGGAATGCAGACTGGTGCAGCCACTCTGGAAAACAGTATAGAACTTCCTCAGAAAACTAAAAATGGAACTGCCTTTCAACCCAGCAATTCCACTACTGGGGTTATACCCTAAGAACCCTGAAACACCAATCCAAAAGAACCTATGCATCCTAATGTTCATAGCAGCACAATTCACAATAGCCAAGTGCTGGAAACAACCTAAGTGCCCATCTACAAATGAGTGGATCAAGAAACTATAGTACATCTACACAATGGAATTCTACACAGCAGAGAGGAAGAAGGAGCTTATACCCTTCGCAACAGCATGGCTGGAACTGGAGAGCATTATGCTAAGTGAAGTAAGCCAGGCGGTGAGGGACAAATACCATATGATCTCACCTTTGACTGGAACATAATCAACAAAAGCAGAAAGCAAGCAAAACATAACCAGAGACATTGAAATTAACAACAGTCTGACAGTGGCCAGAGGGGAGGAGGGAGGGGACAATGGGAAAAGGGTCTTCAGGAACCACAATAGAGGACACGTGGACAGAACTAAGGGGGAAGAGGGAGGCAGGGAAGCGAGGTGGGGTTGGAGAGGGTGGCGGGAGGGGAGGAGAGAGGATGAAGACAACTGTAATTGAAAAATAATAAAGTAATTAAAATAAAAGAAAGGCAATTTGCTTTACTCAGTCTACCAATTCAAATTATAATCTCATAAAAAAACACCTTCACAGACACCCAGAATAATGTTTGACCAAATATCTGGGCACTCCAGTACCCCAGTCAAGTGGACATATGAAAATTATGTCTTTGGCTAATTGAAACATCATTGTGAAAAGTGCATAGTAACTTCAAAAATGCCTCCTTTCTAGCTCTAAACATTTGTATTTTGGGACTTAAAATCCATATTTAAGCTAATTTTACAGAGAGTAAATTTGGTCTTAAATCAAGGGTAATGCAGGATATCATAGAGCACTTTAATTTTGCTTTAGTTAATAGTTTGCATATTTTTATTTTGATCAATTTCAGAGAACTTTGAGGATCTTCTGGAATTGACTATGTGTTTGTGTACTCTTGCCTTCATTTTCTTTCTTTTTAACTCCTATGGCACAGCGTTTCCATTTTGGTCCTAGCACAAAAAGAAAACTATAACACAGAACGAGCTAAGTAATATTTTGGGACTAAAAAAAAACACTACAGGATTTTATCATTTAGGGCAATTATGGTGCTGATTTCTAAAGGAGGGGGGAAAGTTATTTTGTAGCAACAAGACCTCTTGGGGTTCAAGTGGTCAGTTTATTTTTCTGAGTTGAAGTGCATCATAGGACTTTTGGCTTTAAGGCTTACCAATGTTGAAGCTCTTACTTTTTACATTAAGAAAATCCCAAGACGTCTCTTTTAGACAGTTGAATTTTTCTCTGTAGAAAGTTCAGTTTTGTGATTAAAAGAAATATAGACCAGCTAACTCTATGAACTTACTTGTTCTTCTATGAACTTACAGAGAATGGATAAAAAAGTTGGAGGTTTAGTCCAAGAGTCTGAACATTATCAATAGATAGTGACTGAATCTTCTAAGTACATAGGACTTAATCTTTTAAGGTAAAAGCTTTGGTTTATCGGAGTGTGTATAGAAAGGACTACTTCCCTTCATTCTAAAATGCCATCAAAATAAAAATCTCAATAAGTGGTTTAGGGAGACCTCTCTGGCCTGCTTATGAATTTGTTACTTCTGCCTGACAGCATGTGCATCTACTTTTAAACTTGTATCATGTCTGTTTCTTAGAAAACTGATGTTCTCTACACAGACTCTGAACTGCTTGCAGTTCTTTGCATAGCCCATGCTGATTCTCATTCTCCTCATTTGCTCATTCTGACATCTCTGCTTTTCTCCTTTCTGGCCCCTATAATCCCTATTCAACTTTTTTTTTTTTAATTTATTTATTTTCAGAGAGAGGAGAAGAGAGGGAGAAAGAGCAATGTATGGTTGCCTCTCACATGGCCCTCATTGGGGACCTGGCCCGCAACCCAGGCATGTGCCCCGACTGAATCGAACCGGGACCCTCTGGTTCCCAGCCCGCACTCAATCCACTGAGCTACGCCAGCCGCGCATGCCTATTCAACTTTTAAAACCCTGCTCAGGAGTCATCCTCTCCCATAGAAAACCTCTCATAGTCTTTCTTAACTGTGCAACAAGGTATGTTAGGTTATGTTCCTCTTGCCTCTGTGTTCCTATACAAACAAGCGTTTGCAAATTTCTTGTCTTAGAGGCATGGTGGGAAACAATGATGGGGATCATTGTCTGCTCCAAGTGATTACTAACTGGTGTAGGAATTACTACAGAAATGAATTCTGGTGAGAAAATACAGTCTCCAGTGACGATTTCAAGGTTGGAATAGTTTTTAGCATGAAATTACTATGCTCTTAGGGAAGCTAAATTATTTGTTCTACTTTCTTTTAAGAGATAAAAGGATGGAGTGGGAAGAGTAGGGAGAGATTAGTGTTAAAAGGTCAAGGAAGTGATGCTTCATTGGATCTCCTTGCTAAAGCTAAGAAAAGGAGAATTTCTACACAGATCAGAGATGGACATGTTCCTGAGTGGGCATCTGCTTACCCACTGAGCTTTTTGACCTCCTTACTCGATGTTACTGGTGTCGAAGGAAAGCGGAGGGTGGGAGAGGGATGCTCAATGCTTTGATTAGGCAGGCGGTGGGAAAGAACGATCCATTGGCTCCCCAGTCCTGGATCAGTACAAGGGGATCCTTCCCATTTCTGTCTGTCTTAGTTTGGAGGCTTCAAGCTGAACTGGGAGCCAAGATGTGTGGATCAGAGGTAAACAGTTAACGTTGCCCATGCAGGATAGAAGAAGATGAAATTTCTCTCCAAAGGATAATCAGTGCTTAGAGAAATCTGTCCGGGATAGAGTCTCTTGCCGCAGGGCCTGAAGGGCTTTCACAGCACACCCTAGGTCACAGACGGTGATGAAGACAAACAGTAAAAAGGGTAGCAATCCTGACCAGATAAGTCACACAGAAGACACTTCTCTGCCTTCTCATGGTCTCAACCCTGGAGGATAAATACAAGAAATACAGAGCATGAAATATAGTGCAGATGAATACAGCACAGCACTTTCTCTATTCCAGTACTGAGAAAAGCTGGAGCAAAAGAGAGAGAGCACGCTTTGAATGAAGTAGATGACTTTGGTTATTCTTGTTAATATCCACTTTATTTTGTTTTAATTCAATAATGTAAACTACACATATAGCTGGGATTAAAATATTATAGAAAGTATTAAAAAATAAAATCAGGAAGGAGACAGTGGATTATTTTCTCCATGATTACTGTTGCATAGTGGATTATTTGGTCATTCCTTTTATGGTAAATAGCTGTAGGTCAAGTTTTAAAAGCAGCAACTAGCCCAAAACTTTGTTTTTCTTCATTGAAAGTAGAGATTTCTATATCACTACATCCATTAGAACCCTAGCAGAAAGAAACTACTTTCAGTATATGCTATAGTAGTAGATGATTTTAAAGGCAAATATTAGAGACTTGAACATAAATCTCTTGATTTCTCAAATATCTAGTCATTTCTGTACTGATTTTAGGAGTAGAAATTAGGGGGACTATAGAAATGATAACAAAAGGTAACTCTAAGGTGATTTTAAATTCCTAACTTAGAGTAGTTACATACCACAAAGCTCAATGTACTTCTTGGCAGTTGACCTGTCTGCTCAGATCCCAGGAGGAAATGGGTGGGTGTGAACTGGCACCATGCCCAGAAAATGATGGGAGGTTGATATTTAATAAGAAAAACAACAACAATAACAACAACAAAAGGTAGAATTGGGACTGAAATTTCCTGTAAGTTCTTTTTCTATCAATAGAGACTGGTATTTCACAATAGAAACTTGTGGAGGTTGGTGTGAATATACTGTTTTTAGCTTATGTATGTTTAAACTGAGTTTTTAGAAAACCAGATAGTTTTATTTTCCTGCTTTTTTTCAAGAAATTCTTTGGATTACTCATTTCTAAATAAAATTGTTTCAATAATTGTAAAAGAGAAATATCTGTGCCAAATGAGTATTTAAAATTTATATTATAGCATTACCATAGGGAAGCAATGCTAAGGACTATGATAACAAGCACCAGAAACAGACCTGCTTCTCATAAAGGGTGAGATAATTTTTGGAAGGATTTTAAAGCAATCTTCCCCCTCCGCACCGAATGCATGGCAACTATAGAGTTTCAGAAGGCAAGTAAAGTTTTAGTGTAGCTGCAGAGAACTAAGAGGCATGAATTGAATTGTGTTCACCACTCCCAACTGGAAAGTCTTCACGGAATTGTGTCATTTGAAGGGAACCTTGAAAAAGAGTAGAGTTTTGACGAATAACAATACAATTAAAGGGAAGGGCTCCATTCAAAACTTTCTCCTATGTTTTGGTATCTTGTCCTAGAAGCACACACAGACACACACACACACACACAGTAAAAAAACCCTTGACATATCAGTGAACATGTCATAATTCAAAATTTCTAATTATTCCCCAATCAGATCTGCATTCACCAAGCTGTTAGTGTTTTAGAGTTACATTCAATTAACATAGCGTATAGGTGGGTCTTGTTACTTTTTATCTAATCGAACAACTGTCTTTTAATCATGGTATTTTAGTTACTTTATATATAATGTGATTATTGATATTAGTAAGTTTAAAACTTCCATATTTTTGTTTCTTTTCTCTTTATTCAATCTGTTTCTTCCCTTTTCTTCATTTACTGCCTTCTTTTGGATTAAATGTTTCTTATGGTGCTATTTATCTGCTTTGTTGCTCATTAGCTTCAATAACTCTGGTGTTGTTTGGTTTTTTTTAGGGGCTGCTTGAAGTGTATATTAAATATACAATTAACTTATCACAGCCTAACTTGAAGTAAAATTAAACACTTCAGGCAGAAGATTGAAAACTTACTACCATATTCCTGTTTCCCTCTCTGTAATCTTAGGCTTATTGTTGTTATAAGTCATTAATAGCACCATTAACAGTTTTCTTTTCTTTTTGTTTGCTTTGAATAGTCAATTATTATTCAGAATATTTAAAAGTATTAAAATTAATTCCATTCATATATTTATCATTTTTGATTTTTTTAAAATATAATTTGATGCCATTTAGCTTTGACCTGAAGATCTTTTAATATTTCTTGAATTATAGGTTCTAATGAAGAATACTTTTAACTTCTGTATTTAGACATCTTTATTTCACCTTTGTTTTTGAAATATATTTTTTACTGGATACAGAATTATAGTTTACAGCTTTTTCCTGTTAGTGCTTTAAAGATGTTGCTTCTGCATCTTTTGGATTACTTGGTTTTTATTAAAAAAAATTTTTAAGGAGAATCTGTTTCCATTCTTATTTTTCTTCAATATGTAATGTGTCTGGTTGCTTTAATCTTTTTTCTCTTTATCATTAGTATCAAGCAATTTGATTGCTATGTGTTTAAAATGCGTTGTGTTTCCTGGATTTGTGACAGTGTTGTTTTCATCAAATGTGAAGAATTTTAATTTTTAAAATTTATTTCTCTCTCAGGAATCAGCAGTTACAACTGATTCCCATTCCCAGTGTCAATTTTTTTTTTAATTTTGTTTATTTATTTTTAGACAGAAGGGAAGGGAGGGAGAAAGAGAGGGAGAGAAACATCAATGTGTGGTTGCCTCTCACGTGGCCCCCACTGGGGGCCTGGCCTGCAACCCAGGCATGGGAATCGAACCGGCGACTCTGGTTCCCAGCCTGTGCTCAATCCACTGAGCTACACCAGCCAGGACCCAGTGTCTTTAATTTATTATTTAATACACTTTTTGTCTATGTTTTTGGACTTGTTCATTTTAGAGAGCAAGTCTGATCCCGGTTATTTCCCACTTGGCTGGATAGAAAAGTTGAGCCCAGCAGTCTTTTTTTTTTTTTTTTTCTTTTAGATAGGTTGTATTGAAAGTATTTCAAACTTACAGACAAGTTGCTAGAACAGTATATACAGCCTCAATATTTCCATCACCCAGGAAAGGAAATTTGTTAGAAATGTATATAGCATTTGTTTTCACTCTCTCTCTCTCCACACACTCATTATTTTTAATATCTTTGTGAATATTTTGAAATTAACTTGCAGACATCATTTGCCTTCACCAAAATCACCCCAGTGTGTATTTCACCAAAACAGGAACACTCTTCTGTATAACTAGAATACATCTTCTAAACCAGGAAATCAACACTGATCATCATTACCATTCCATAAACAAACCTCATGCACATTTTCCAACTGTACCAACAGTCTTTTCTGTTAATTTCTTGTTTAGCATCAGATCCACTTGTATGTGTTTCAATGAGATCTAAAGAGTATAAGCCTTATGTTCTGTATGAAGCTGGCGGACATGCAGCCTGCATCCATCAGTTTTTTTCTCACGACAGATCCATTTCATGAAATCTTAGCACTGTTATCACTAAAATGATTCTATGAACTTCTCCCTGCACTATTTGTCATCCAGCCATTGGGAATGTTAATCATGTTTTCCTTGTCATATTCATATCTGCCAGGTTTTCCCATCACAGTTTCACTGTTTTCCCTCTTTCAGTCGATTAGTATTTTGTTGGAGGTATTTAATGATTACTCATCAAACATTTACTCATCGGTTTTATCCATTGCTTAATCTCCCCTAAAATAACCCTTTGTGTGATGTTTGACTGGGACAGGAAGATAAGGGAAAGGAAAATGAGGGGGAAGGAATGATGACTTGGGAGGAGCAGAGCGGCAGGGAAAAGAACATGGAAAGTTATGAGAAGATGGGGAGGCAGAGAGCAGGCTGACAGCTCTGATGGGGTTGGAGGGGTGAAGGGATTAAGCAAAAAAGAAAAAAGAGAGAAGCAGCTCAGGGACACTAACACCAGTGTGGTCATTGTCAGGGGTGGGGCAGGGGAAGGAGGGTGGGTGGAGGTGGAAGAGGGTATTTGGGGATAAGTGGGAATAGTAAAAATACAATAAAATAAAATGATAAAAAAAGAAAGTTTGTAGAAAAGTAAAGATAGGAAGTGAAGAGAAGAAGGGAAAGCAAGGTGGAAACATTGTTTTGAACTATTTCAATCCCATCTTTAAATAAAGTAAAATCATCTGACTACCAAATGCCTCTCTTGGGTTCGTATCTTACTGAACTGGAGATTAGGCATTTATTATTTAAAATAATGTTTAAACAATTGCTGTGTAGACTTAGAGACAAAAACGCTCAAGATAATTTGTGTATGAATTATGAACAAAGTCTAGTCATCATTTGGGAAATACTGAAATGTGAAAGGGCGGAGGTTTTGTTGAGGAGCAGTTCAGCACGTTCTTTGTGCTGATTGTTCCGTGAGAGTCCCCAGCCGATGTAGCCGACTACGGTGTATATCTCAGGGTTTGGGTCATAAATTCTAGGCACCAAGGGAAAAGTAGTGCATGGCCAGGTGATGAGAAGAAAAAGGGTAAAGGTGAAAAAGTACACACACTTTTGTTCTTCCATAGCAACCGTAAAAGCTTCAATCATAGCTACTCTCTTTATTGGACATCCAAGCTTTTTATTTACATATCTATTCTGTTATTTTTCTGTGGGCAAAAACCTTGTCTTATTCATTTTTATATGCCTTGCACTCAGCACAATACCTAGCCCATAGTAGGAATTTAATACATAATTTTTGAAGAGATAAAGAATAATTAAAACTGTGTGGCATAAAGCTTAATGAATTAATAGGACAGTATCTGGGACTAAGGTCAAGGAAAAATTATAGAGAACCCCCCTGGATTTGTGGTATGGCAGGTAGGAGAGGTTCCTGGCAGTAATTATTATAACAACTGCCAGAGTAATACTGCTACCTTTTAACATTGAGAAGTTTTGTCTCCCTGCTCGACAGCTTTCTGCTTGGCTGGATCCCCGGGATTTGAACTGCTTTTGATGGCCTGTGGTCAGGTTCCCTGGACAGCAGTGTCTGCAATGTCAGAGGCACCTTTTCTAGATAAAGAACAGACCCTGAAAAAAATGCAAGTATCCTTAGGGAATGAGACACAATTCATTCTTTTCCCTGTGGTGATTAATCTGGGAGGCAGAATTACACAGTGGTTAATGGTGTTGGCATTGAACAAACCTGAATTGAACTCCACCTCTGCCAAATTCTAATCAAGAAACCTTAAAGCAATTTACTTAACCTTTTTATGTCAGTCCAAGTCCTAGCAATCAACAACTGGCGTACTCCAAGGGGCGTAATTGAAGAGAGCATAACAAGGCTGTGCAGAGCTAAGGAAGGAACAAAGGGTAATGAAGAGCTAGAATTAGCAACAGTAGGAAGCTGTTTCCACTGAGGCCGAAAACGGAAAGGAGAAGGAAAGGTATTACCATGTTGCAGAGACAGCTGGGGACACAAAAAGGGACCACTGATTTGAGCTGTGGTCATGAAGAAAGGCAGTCCCTGCCAGAACCTTGGCAATGTGAGTAAATATCCTGATGTTTCCCTCACACTCCACCCCGTCTTAGTTCTTCCAACTTCCAAATCTGATGAGAAGCCAGATGTCATGGAGCCCAGGAAAAGAAGTCCTTGTGATGGAGGTATTTCAGGGGCTGGGGACCCAAGGTCCAGGGACCCACTGCAGATTCTTGACTTCATGCAGGAAAGAATTCAAATTCAAGCCAGCATAGAGTTTAAAGTAAAAATGAGTCTTTAGTAGAGTAGTGAGACAGAGAATGCGCTAGCCCACAGACAGAGCAGCTCCCTTTTAGAGGAATTTGCTTCCTTTATTTAGGTCCCTTTCATCAGGAGGGGCAGGGGTGGGCATTTAAAAAGGGGGAGGAATATTCTGGATCTTCTTGGGAATGGGGTGGATATTTCTCGGAGGAGCTCCGTTGGCCATTTTGTGTCCTTATATGGGCTGTTTCCAGTCCTGGTGGCTGTGATGTGTGTCCTTCAGCATGCTGATGCATTATAACGGGCGAGTAATAAGGCTAGGGATCACCGTAAGGTGAAATTACTCACCATGTTGGATCGAGCTGGTCTCTGATGGTTTTAAGCTATAAATCCAGTGTGTCGGTTGTGTGTTTATGTCAGGGATGGTCTTAATATCTTCTTCACAGTTCCTATAGCTTTTATCTATGCCGCTGTTTTGCCACACACTGTATGTCACTTGGAGGTCAGACCCCCAGGGTGCAGAACAAGGCAGAAAAATGCAGCAAATAGAACTGGAGGAAAATAGAGAATAAAGGTATTCCTTAATCATCAATTTCCTTTTCTGTATATTAGAGGTTATAATCATATCCTCCTCAGATATGAGGGTTGAAGGAGATAATGAATGCAAAGCCTTTAGCATAAAGCTTAGCACATTGTTTATACTTGTTAAGCATTAAAGTATCCTCTCAAAGTTGCCCTACACTCTGATCAGAGGAATCCTAGTTTCCGAAAACTGTCCTTTTCTAATTAATCTCTTATTTTAAAACAGATGAAATAAAATCCAAGTTCTATTTTCAGAGTGTATATACACATGCAGTTTATACAGTTGCAAATATTCCTGGTGTGAGATTTGGATTCAAAAAGATTCAGGAACCAATCTGGTTTTCAGTTGCCCTCTTTACCACTGTATGGGACTTGAGCAATTGTGATTTTTATATGAGCTAGTTTTTTAAAGTCTAAAAATAAAGAAATAATAACCACTACCTCACAGATGTGTATCAAAAATAAAACAAGGTCTAACACATAAGAGGCACTCACAAGTTAGCACAGCTCATCTTTAATATCATTACAGAAAGTAAATATGATATTATATATTATACAGCATGAAGAATTGTAGGATAGGCATTTATTTTGTGCCTTATTTTCTTTTTAATGTTAAAAGAATTATATAGATAACCTTAAAAACTGTTCATTGATTGTCTTATACTAATATTTCACTATCTTTGTATTTGAAGTTATAAGGGAAATATCCTAACACCAGACACTAGGTTAATTTTAATATGCAGTCTACAAAAAGGCAGAAAATCTCAATAATCCTCACATATATTTTTATGTTCTCCATTACCAAATAGCAAAGAAAATAACAGGCTGACTCCAGATGTTCTCAGCAAAATGTCTTCTTGTTCAACCTGACTTTATTTTCCTTTGGCTAAACTATATGGAGTCATTTTGGACAATTACACAATTTTCCTTGCCCTGCTTGGTCAAGAGACACTACAGGGAAAATGTTTGGGGGAAAAATAGAATCACTGTACCTTTTCTTGGAGGGAACCAGCAAATGTCACTGAATGAGGAATGTTCTTGATGCAGAAGAATACACCAGTGATGAGCATATTTGCTATTCTTGATGGCTGCATCAAGCCCACACCACCATCAGCATTCAGTGTAGCACCAAGACCTGCAGGAAGCCATTCCATTTGTAAAAGGTCAGACATTGGTAGCCCTAAGCTATTGAAATGAAGCAGAGAAAACAATTTCAGAGCTATTTACTACCCTGTCTTCTGAAGCTTTTGTCCTGGTTTCCAGTAAGAGAGATTTGCTTTTATAGTCACAATCCTTTAAGTAAATACGATGCTTGTGGCTACAAAAATGCATTTGATTGCTTTCTTTGAGTCATAAGCCTGTTATCTTGTTTCTGAAATCATAAAGCCCACTAGGCATTGCATTTTTCCAGAAGTATTGACTGAGGTCTATCCTATACATTTTGGTAATCAGATAAGGGTATAGATGATGATAGAGTAACTTAGGTAATGCAGGAAGAAATTTATAATACATGAAGGTTCTTTTATGATGGAAGCAGTGTGACTTTGGGAGGGTAGAAAAATTGTTATTATTGTTTGGTTGTAACATTTCACATTTCTAATATACTCCCTAGCATTTTTGTATATTAATAAGAATATACTTAGAGGTCCTTCAGCATTGTTTAATAGAAAAAAAAACACACATGTAAATTATCAAACTTGCTTTTGTACTTCTATAATACTGCCAAAATAAAAAAATAGTAAATATAAGGGAGACAGAAGCTTGTGCAAAAATCTCATGTAGTTCTTATCGGGAATTGCTGGTTAGAATACATTCTGTATGTACTTTTAGTAAAATAAAGTCACAAACAAGAAAAAGTGGAAAGAAATGACATCTGTTTGATATTAAAATTACTTAAATTTGAAGTGAATATTATAGTACATTTATTTCACAATATTTTTAGAAATTTAAGCAATTCATAGAGCCATTGTTTTAAAACAACATTATTTTTACTCTCATTTTATAGTAAAGAATTTAAATGATTATGTGACTCCTGATTACATACTGGGTAGGAAAAAGATTTCTTCTCAGATAATGTGAAATGCGAAAGAAAAAAAACCAGAATGGTCTATTTCTCTAGGTCTATTTAACTCTCTAGGTCTCAGACTTTTTCTGTAGGTCTATTTAAGTTTTTATACTGCTGTAAATATTATTTAGAGCTTTTTGAAATCTACTCAGCTGTTACAAACTATCTTAGGCTAACAGTTATGATATATTTCCAATAGCATGTATTTCTGTACCAGTCATGTAACAAGCTTTGCTAAGCTATGTGATAAAATGGGGATCAAGAAAGGCAAGATTCTTTCTTCCATTGAATTCAAATTCTTACAGGTAGTCAATGCTACCGAAGAAGTAGTAAAGGAATTATCATAACTTAAATACAGGAGTCAGAAAGTCATCATTAAGGCAAGTGTTTGAACTGAAAATTAAAGGCTCATTCGGGATTAAGAGACAAAGGAAGTAAGTGACTACGGTTGCTCACAGACAAGATGGGGCAGCAGTGAGTGAAGAGAATAGCATTTCAGCTGCGGGAACAGATTATTCAAAACTCAGTGAGATGAATAGCAACAAGAATGTACTTAAGGAACCACCATAAGTTCAAGAAGTCCAGTGAGGATGAAATTTCTGATAGAAAATAGATGAGGCTCAAGGACTTAAAAAGACTAATTTACACTAATGCTTATTGAATTAACTCAAAGAATTATATTGTCAAATCAGATTCATAAGAATCAGAAATCTTACTGAGTATCAAGCTTTACTAATAATATTAAAGATATAAGTAATTTCAAGAACTAGTCAAACAGAAAAACTTTAAGACAACCAATGCAACTCCACAGGTACTTCTTGACCTGAAAATGTGTTCTTTGGGTGATGTTTAAGGTGAACTATCTACATGATTCACAGGGTCACCATTTACACAAAAAGAAATTACTCTGGTCTTTACTTGGCTTCTGTAATATTTTCCCTGGTTCCATGGCCCATAAATCCAGAGTTCATGTTTTTTTGCCAGAAAGAGTACTATTTAAATCTGCTACACTTTGCTAAAGGCGTTCTGTAGATAGCAACTCTCTCATTAGCAAAAGCAGTAATGTGCTTGACAGCGGGTCTGTCAATAACATGTTTCCAAGGGAATTTGACCAGGTTATCTTTCTTTTTATTTCTAGGACATTCCCTGGTAAAGTGAGAATGCATCACAGGCCTGCTGTTAATTCTTTTCTTTCCATCCACAAAATATATGATAGGTTTTGCACATTATCATGAAAACAATGACAAAGGACAGAATACTTTAAGACTGACATGTAAAATATGGTGACTAGGTTGAAAAAGAAGATTATAGGCATGAAGACCAGTTGCAACCTTTGGAATGGTGAGCATGGCTTAGGCTAGGGTATCACACAATGGTGTCTCAAGAGCAAAAGGCAGATGCAAGACTTGTTTATGAGTTAGAGTCCATGGAGCTTGGTGATTAATTAATATAGGAGGTGAAAGAAAGGAAGGAGTTAAGGACCACCTATATTTTATTTGCACAGTGAGGTAGATGGGGTCATCAGCTGTGATAAGTAAACATTAGAAGTGTTTTTCTGTCTGTCAAAATATGGTCTACTTTAGATAAGTCAAATTTGAGGTGATTGGGAAATATAAAAAGGAAATATTTTAGTAGGAAGTTGGATAAATAAGTTAGAAACTCAGGAGAAAGTCTTGGGCTGGAGAGTTGGGAGTCACTGGCATAAAAACAAATGTTCATTGAGGCCATAGGAATGGATAGCTTTGCCTAAAGAGATTAATTAGGAAGAGGGCGGGAAGAAAAGTTAGCCAGTTTTAAAGAGCACAAAGTAGATGAGAAGAACAAAATAACCATGGCATACAATTAGGGAGTGGGGGCTGACTCTTCAAGAAATAAAGAGAATGTTTGTGTAAAGAGTTTCTGAACATCGAAGAAATGACTGTGTTTAATTTAATAATGTGGATGGGACATTAAAGCCCTAATAAAGAGATGGAGACAAAGTGCATAAATAGCTTCTCACAGAGGTTGGTTGTCAAGCCAGGAGCAAGATGGTGTTATGGGTAAAGAGAGAGACAGGTCAAGGATGGAGCTGACATAATAGTAGGAGTGAATACAGTAGAGCTCAGTAGAGAGAATTTTAAGATGGAAAGATAGCTTAGCTCTTAACTAGGCCATATTCAATTTTCAGACTTGTATCTCTTTCTATATTCCCCCATAGCAGCAGTGGAATATGCATAAGAGAACTTAAAAGTATCTTTTGTGAAAGGGAATATTTTTGAAAATTGTGATCTGAAGAAAGGCTTCATCCAGATTAATTCTTCGCTGGATATGTGCAAAGTAAAACTTCTAAGCCAGGACTTGAGTACCACTGTCCAGTGTGCCTTACTCCCCCTTTTCCCCTGTTTTTTATTAAATTTATTTTTTTTATTTTTTAAAATTTTCCAAATTTGTTGATCATGTTTGTGTTTGAGGAATAAAGTAATCCATTCATTTCTGCTTGATCAAAAGAGCTGGAAAAGAAAGTCTGCTACTCAAGTTATTATAAAACATAATCTTAGTATAGAGAGAAATTTCATTGACTTGCTATTAATTTATCCATACTACTCCACTCTTCTCTTTTCATGTATAATAGGAAGATGACTATATTTCAAAGGAAAAAAGACTGATGTACATTGATATACTGATATGATCATATAGATCCTTAGGATTTAATACAAAAATGTTGACAGGAAAGATACTGTTTTTAGCTTGAAATAATAACAATAACAACAATAATAGCATAATAATAGTCTCTTGTTTTAAGAGATCATATCACTGATTCATCATCAGTAAGACATTTTTCACCTATAGGAGGGTATGCATTTATGCTAATTTATCCTTTGGTAATCAATGGCATTCAGTTGAGAAATTGCTTATTGAATTTAGGAATCAATATTTAAGGAGGGAAGAGAGGAAAGATATTTGAATATGAAGAGGACCACTACTTATCTATTATTTTTAATATATTGAACATATTAACTCATTGTAGGACTTTTAAGAATTGTTTCTAAGTAAGAAGAAACTGCTATTTTACCTTTTGATTGAGAGACAGTTCAAGATTTTTGGGCTCACCCAATTAATTGTCAGGGGCTGCTTAGTATTTAGGTGCAGAATATCCACGATAATCCTGCCTTTCATTGAATTCACAGTGAGAAAAAACCTAAAACTGATAAAACGTAAAACAGTTTCCAGGCAAGATAACACTACTATTTGTTACAATTATACTTATTGCCTTTGTTGTGAACATCCCCAAATGCCATCAGGTTTATGACTCTATAAATCCGGAAAATGCCTTACAATGAAGTAATGGTCATCTGTTTCTAAACTGAAATGGTGTCGTCACACTGGGGCTGATACACATGAGTTGTTAACTCCTAAAAGGAAAACATTAAACAAAGGAAAAATCCCTCTTTGATATTTCTAAAATCTTTTCTTAAAAATTATCAGACACAAAGATAATTTTTTCTTTTTACACTGGAAAATAACTTCAGATACAGCAGACCTTGGATCCAGTCTTGACTGCGGATATGGTTGGAGAGAAAGACAATGGAAAGTATAAAGAATCCAGTCCTTACTTTAAAACTTATAGATGAGCAATCTTTAAGTAAACACTTCTGAATAGAGCATACATAAAATATGTTAATACATATAAGACAGACAGATACTCTGACCAAGGCCTTGGCAGAAGAAAACTGTATTATACCAGTCGGAACAAGGCCCTACTATTGGGTCCTTGTTTTCTGTAGAAATAGGAGCCAGCAGAAAGATCCCCATGCAAATTTCTTACTACAGGAAAATGCGATGTAATTCTGATAAAGGGTTAATATCCAAAATTTATAAAGAAATCAACTCAACACCAAAAAAAAAGCATTTAAAAAAATGAGCAAAGGACCTAAATAGACACATCTCAATAAGGACATACAGATAGCTAATACACATATGAAAAGATGCTCAGTGTAACTAATCATCAGAGAAGTGCAAATAAAATCACAATGAGATCTCATCTCACACCTGTCAGAATGGCTATCATCATTAAGTTCACAAATGGCAAGTGTTAGTGAGGATGTGGAGGAAAGAGAGCTCTCGGGTATTGTTGATGGGAATGCAGATTGGTGCAGCCACTGTGGAAGACAGTATGGAATTTCCTCAAAAAAAAAAAAAAAGGAACTGTCTTATGACCCAGTGATTTCACTTCTGGGAATACATCTGAAGAAACCTGAAACACTGATTCCCAAGAATATATGCACCCCATGTTCATTGCAGCAGTGTTTATAATAATCAAGGTTTGGAGGCAGCCCATGTGCTTATCAGTAGATGAGTGGATCATATAGCTGTGGTACATTGCACAATAGAATACTTACTTGACCATAAAAAAATTAAAAAAGGAAATATTACCTATTATGACAGCATGGTTGGGCCTAGCATGTATTATGCTGGGTGAAATAAGTCAGACAGGGAAAGACAAATGCCATATGATCTCACTTATATGTGGAATCTAATGAACAAAAAACCAAAATAGTAACAATCATAGATACAGAGAACAAACTGACAGCTATCAGAGGAAAGGGGCCTGGAGGTTTGGGTGAAATAGGTGAAGGGGTTAGGAAAAAAACAAAACTCATGGACACAACAGTATGGTGGTTACCAGAGGGGAAGGGGGTGGGAGCAGTTAGAAGCGGGTAAATGCAGAATAAATTTTTACAGAAGATTAGTCTTTATATGGTGAACACACAGGGCAATATACAGGTGATGTATTACAGAATTATACACTTAAAACCTATGTAATTTTATTAACCCATTAACTCCAATAAATTCAATTAAAAATAAAAAAGGATTTTCCATTTTGTCATTGACAATTTTTAAAAATATAATTCATTATGGTTAATTCATTTTTCTGTTCTGAGAAACTTTTTAGTTGAGAATTAGTTGAAACTTTTTACCTGAGAATTTTATACAATAGATCAAGCTAGCTTGTAGTATTGTTAGTCTTTTAATATTTAAAGATTTTCTGTCTCTCATTTAATGACAGTAGAGTGACATTTGCCTTTTTCTCTTTTAATTTCTATAAATTTTTTGCTCATGTATTTCAAACTTGATTGTCAAGTACATAGACATTTAGGATTGCTGTGCCTTAATGTTATATTTGATAATATTCCTTGCCTTGAAGCCTATGTAGTCTGAAATTAATACAGCCATTCTACCTTCAGTGTAATTAGTGCTCATGTGGTTTATGGTGTCTCTTTAACCAATATTTTACTTCTAGGCTTTTTCTTTATATTAAAGATAAATTTAAGGTGGCATTTTCATAGGATGAAGTTTTATTTTGTATTTTTCCAGTTAGACAATCTATATTCAACTGGAATACTTGAAAAATCACATCTAATAGATTTTGATGAATTTGAGTTTAATTCTATCAGATTTCTCTGTGTTTTTAAATTAGTACCAACTCTACCTTGTTTCCTTTGTCCTCTTTTCTTCCTTTCTTTACAATTGAGTATTTTTACGGTTCTATTTTATCTCTACTATTGGTTTATTAGTTATGTATCTTTTATTGTATGACTTTGTTCCCTAAAGGTTTATGTATAATAACTATATTATAATTTTCCTCCAAATATTATTATGCTCATTGTAAGGACCTGACCCAAGTACATTTCCTTTGTGCTACCGTACCATTCTTTATACATCTGTACGTGCTTACACACTCCAAAATTCATTGTTATTTTTTCCAGCTTTATTGAAGCATAATCAACAAATAGTTGTATATTATAAGTCAGAAAACCCATTTTGATAAATGTGTACACTGTAAAATGATTACTACAGTCAGCCTAATTCACGTGTTTCTTATTTCATATAATGACCTTCTATGTCTTTGACCCTGTCATATCGATGGAATCTAGGCTCTGGTAATTCAGCACTTTGTAGCTTTCCAGCAGTTTTTTTCCCTACCATATGAGACTTTTTATTTTCTCAAATATAGGCTAGTGAAAGTAGACTCATAGAGTATGCAGTCTTTTAAGAATAGTTACCATCACTCAAAATAATACTGTTGTAATTGAACCAAGCTGTTGTATGTATCACTAGTTTGTTCCATTATTTCACTCAGTAGTATTTCTATGCATAGATGTGGCATAGTATTTTTCTTGTTTTAAATATATTCACCAGTTGAAGAACATTTGGGTTGTTTATAGTTTTGGAGATGTTAGTAGGGTTGCTATAAATATTTGTGTACAGGTTTTTGAAATATTTTTATTATTGATTTATTTGTTTATTTATTTTTAAAAGGTTGTAAGGAGTACCTCCTTAGATTTTTTGGGGTCTTAAAGGATCTTTTTTAAAAAACATTTTATTTATTTACTTTATAGAGAGAGGGGAAAGGGGGGATAAAGAGAAGAGGAGAAACATCAATGTGCAAGAGAAACATCTAATAGATGCCTCTCATGCCCCAACCAGGGACCGGGCCTGCAGCCTAGGCATGAGCCCTGACAGAAATCGAACAGATCAGACAGAGTCAGGTTTTTGTTTTTTTTTAATATAAGTTTTTCTTTCTCTAGGGTATATACTTGTGGCAGTGATTTCCACACGTGTGTAAACACGCAGTCCTGAGAATTTACACATTTTGAGCACAGCTCCGTGTGATTCCCGTGTGAGCAAGTGTGGATCATGTCTGTGGAATGGAAATTCTCTAATAGGAATTTAGCAAAGATGTATCTTAAAAAGTTCTGGCTTGCTGTGTCCTGCATATTACTTTAACCTGGTCCTGTCTGCCACCGGACCTGAATTTACATCCTGATGCCCTGCTGTGAGTAATCCTACCCCTGTTCTGCTTAATCCCATGAATAATCAATCCAATGTAAATATGTCTTAATGCCTCTAATAAAAGCCCCAGCTAAGCAACCCACAGAGGTCTTTCTCCCCAAGATGGGGATGGTGGAGGAGACCCGTGGCCGCCGGATTCTCACCTCCAAGCGTGTCTCTGGGTAAGATTGATCCACGTGATCGGGGCGGTCCCCCCACGGATTTTGCGGGTTGAAATCCACGACATATATTCATGAGTGGGAATGCAAGGTCATGTGGTAGTATATGTTTAACTTTAAATGAAGCTACCAAAATAGTTTTCCAAAGAGTCTATACTATTTTGCATTACTCTCAACAATAATGAGAGTGATGTATGTAGGTAGGTATGTATGTGTGCATTTTTAGTATATGTATATATTTTCAGTACTTTTTATTTTATCCATTATAATAGATGTTCAATGATATAGTAGATTTAATTTTCATTTTCCTCATGACTATTGATGTTGAACATCTTTTCATGTTTTCTAAGTATACTTATTAAATAATGTTATGATATTACATATTATCTCTGAGCAACATAAAAACTACTTATTTAAATCATTGTCAGCTTTATCTAATTAATTACATGTGGAGTAATTTTTTTTAATTTTTTATTTATTTATTTTTTTACTTTATTGTTATTCAATTACAGTTTTCTGCAAATTCTCGCCTCCCCTCCCCATCCAATTCCACCTCCCTTACCTGCCTCCCTCTCCACCCTTGGTTCTGTCCATATGTCCTCTATAGTGGTTCCTGAAAACCTTTCTCCCTATTGTCCCCTCCCCCCTTCTCCCTGGCTATTGTTAGATTGTTCTTAATTTCAACGTCTCTGGTTAAGCTTTGCTTGCTTTTTGCTTTTGTTGATTATGTTCCAGTTAAAGGTGAGATCATATGGTATTTGTCCCTCACCGCCTGGCTTACTTCACTTAGCATAATGCTTTCCAGTTCCACCCATGCTGTTGAAAAGGGTATAAGCTCCTTCTTCCTCTCTGCTGCGTAGAATTCCATTGTATAAATGTACTATAGTTTCTTGATCCACTCATTTCTAGATGGGCACTTAGGTTGTTTCCAGCACTTGGCTATTGTGAATTATGCTGCTATGAACATTGCAGTGCATAGGTTCTTTTGAATTGGTGTTTCAGGGTTCTTAGGGTATAATCCCAGTAGCGGAATTGCTGGGTCAAAAGGCAGTTCCATTTTTAGTTTTCTGAGGTAGTTCCATACTGTTTTCCAGAGTGACTGCACCAGTCTGCATTCCCACCAACAGTGCACTAGGGTTCCCTTTTCTCCACATACCCTCCAGTGGTTATCTGTTGCTTTGTTGATGATGGCCATTCTGACTGGTGTGAGGTGGTATCTCATTGTGGTTTTAATTTGCATCTCTCTGATGGCTAATGATGTTGAGCATCTTTTCATATGTCTCTGGGACCTCTGTATGTCCTCTTTCGAGAAGCGTCTGTTCATGTCTTTTGCCCATTTTTTAATTGGGTTTTTTGTCTTCCTGGAGTGGAATCATGTGAGTTCTTTATATATTTTGGAGATCAAACCCTTGTCTGAGGTATTATTGGCAAATATGTTTTCCTATACGTTGGTTCTCTTTTTATTTTAATACTGTTTTCTTTAGCCCCTCAGAAGCTCTTTATTTTGATCAGGTCGCATTTATTTATTCTTTCCTTTATGTCCCTTGCTCTAGGGGACATATCATTGAAGATGTTGCTACGTGGAATGTCTGAGATTTTCCTACCGATGTTTTCCTCTAGAACTTTTATGGTGTCATGAGTTACATTTAAGTCTTTTATCCACCTTGAATTTATATTTGTGTGTGGTGTAAGTTGGTGCTCGAGTTTCATTTTTTTGCATGTAGCCGTCCAGATTTCCCAACACCATTTGTTGAAGAGGCTATTTTTATTCCATTTCATGCTTCTGTCCCTTTGTCAAAAATTAATTGTCCGTAGAGACTTGGGTTTAATTCTGGGCTCTCTATTCTGTTCCATTGGTCTATCTGTCTGTTTTTATGCCAGTACCAGGCTGTTTTGATTTCAGTGGCATTGTAATATAGTTTGATATCAGGAATTGTGATCCCTCCTGCTTTGCTCTTCTTTCTCAAAATTGCAGCTGATATTCGGGGTCATTTATGGTTCCATATAAATTTTTGAGGTGTTTGTTCTATATCCGTGAAATATGCCATTGGTACTTTGATAGGGATTGCATTGAATCTATAAATTGCTTTGGGAAGTATGGACATTTCGATGATGTTGATTCTTCCAATCCATGAGCATGGTATATGTTTCCATTTGTGTCTTCCATGATTTCTTTCTTCAGTGTTGTGTAGTTTTCTGAGTACAGGTCTTTTACATCCTTGGTGAGGTTTATTCCCAGGTATTTTATTTTTCTTGTTGCTATCTCAAATGGGATTTTTTCCCCTCTATTTCTGTTTCTGCTGTTTCACTGTTGGTATACAAAAATGCCTTTGATTTCTGGATGTTGACTTTCTATCCCGCTGTTTTGCCAAAATCAGTTATTAGATCGAGTAGTTTTTTTGGCAGAGTCTATAGGATTTTCTAAGTACACTATCATGTCATCTGCAAACAATGACAGTTTTGATTCCTCCTTTCCAATTTGGATGCCTTTTATTTCCTTTTCTTGTCTGATTGCTGTAGCTAAAACTTCCAATACTATGTTGAATAGAAGTGGTGATAGTGGACAGCCTTGCCTTGTTCCTGATTTTAGTGGGAAAGATTTTAGTTTTTGTCCAATGAGTATAATGTTGGCAGTAGGTTTCTCATATATGGCCTTTATTATGTTGAGGAATGCTCCCTCTATTCCCACTTTGCTAAGTGTTTTTATCATAAATGGATGCTGTACCTTATCGAATACTTTTTCTGCTTCTATTGACATGATCATGTGATTTTTGTCTTTGCTTTTGTTTATGTGATGTATTACATTTATTGTTTTGCGAATATTGTACCATCCTTGCATCCCTGGGATGAATCCTACTTGGTCATGGTGTATGCTCTTTTTAATGTATTGCTGGATGTGTTTTGCTAATATTTTGTTGAGGATTTTAGCATCAATATTAATCAGCGATATCAGCCTGAAGTTTTCTTTCTTTGTTGTGTCTTTTTCTGGTTTGGGGATTAGGATGATGCTGGCTTCATAAAAAGAGTTTGGGAGTTTTCCTTCATTTTGGATTTTTTGGAATAGTCTGTGAAGGATAGGGGTTAGGTCTTCCTTAAATGATTTGTAGAATTCTCCCATGAAACCATCTGATCCAGGGCTTTTGTATGTCGGGAGTTTTTTGATTACTGTTTCAATTTCATCTGCTGTTATTGGTCGGTTCAGGCTTTCTGCTTCTTCTTTATTAAGGTTTGGAAGATTATATTTTTCTAGAAATTCGTCCATTTCACCTAGGTTTTCATATTTCTTGGCATACGGTTCTTCATAGTAGTGTCTTACAATCCTTTGTATTTCTGTGGCATCAGTTGTAATATCTCCTCTTTCATTTCTGAATGAGTTTATTTGGATCCTCTCTCTTTTTTTCTTGATGAGTCTGCTTAAAGGCTTGTCTATTTTGTTTATCTTTCCAAAGAACCAGCTCCTGGAGTCATTGATCCTTAGAATTGTTTTTTTAGTCTCTATGTCATTTAATTCTGATCTGATCTTGGTTATTTCCTTCCTTCTACTTGCTCTGGGTTGTCTTTGTTGTTGTTCCTCCAGTTCTTGTAGGCGTAGGGTTAGTTTGTTTGTGTAAACTGTTTCTATTTTTTTAAGGTAGGCCTGTATTGCTATGAACTTCCCTCTCAGGACTGCCTTCGCTGTGTCCCATAAGTTTTGGGTTGTTGTCAGTTCATTTTCATTTGTTTCAAGGAACTTTTTGATTTCATCCCTAATCTCATCCTTGACCCATTCATTATTTAATAGCATGCTATTCAATCTCCATGATTTTGAGGATTTGGGGTTTTTTTCCTTTGGGTTCGTTTCTAATTTCAGTCCCTTGTTGTTAGAGAAAATACTTGATATGATTTAAATTTTCTCGAATTTGTTGAGGCTTGTTTTGTGTCCTATCATATGGTCTATTTCTGAAAATGTTCCATGTGCATTTGAAAAGAATGTGTATTTAGCTTCTTTGTGGTGAAAGGCTCTATATATATATCAGTTAAGTCCGTTTCATCTAGAGTATTGTTCAATGCCACACTATCTTTGCTGATATTGTGTTTGGAAGATCTGTCCATTTTTGAGAGTGGGGTGTTGAAGTCCCCTACTATAATTGTGTTGCTATCAATATCTTTCCCGAAGTCCTCCAAGATTTTCTTTATGTATTTGGGTGCTCCTGTACTGGGTGCATATATATTTACAATGTTCATGTCTTCTTGGTGGATTCTTCCCTTGAGTATTATGAAGTGTCCTTCTGGGTCTCTCTTTATGGCCATTTTATTGAAGTCTATTTTGTCTGATATAAGTTTTGCTACCACAGCCTTTTTTTCCTGTCCATTTGCTTGGAAAACTTGTTTCCAGGCCTTCACTTTCAGTCTGTGTAAGTCTTTGGTCCTAAGGTGGGTCTCTTGTAGGCAGCATATGTGTGGATCGTGTTTTCTTATCCATTCAACTATTCTATGTTTTTTGATTGGAGCGTTTAATCCATTTACGTTTAAGATTATTATTGATAGGTACTTATTCATTGCCATTTTTTTTTGTATCTGTGTTCTTTTCTCTCTCTCTTTTCCTTCCTTTCCTTAAAGCAGTCCCTTTAGCATCTCTTGCAGAGCTGGTTTGGTGGAGGTGTATTCTTTTAGACTTCTTTTGTCTGGGAAGCTCCTTATTTGGCCATCTATCTTGATTGAGAGCCTTGCTGGGTAGAGTAGTCTTGGTTGCAGGCCTCTGATTCTCATTACTTGGAATATTTCTTGCCATTCTCTTCTGGCTTGGAGTGTTTCCATTGAGAAGTCAGCTGCTAACCTTATCGGGGCTCCCTTGTATGTTACTTCCTGCTTCTGCCTTGCTGCCTTTAGGATTCTCTCTTTGTCTTGGAATTTTGCCATTTTAATGATGATGTGTCTTGAAGTGGGCCTGTTTGGGTTCCTTTTGATTGGAACTCTCTGTGTTTTCTGGATTTGTGTGACTTTTTCTTTCATCAGATTAGGGAAGTTTTCCATCATTACTTTTTCAAACACATTTTCTATCCCTGATCTTCTTCTTCTTCTTCTGGTATCCCTATAATACAGATATTATTACGTTTCATGTTGTCCTGCATTTCCCTTAATAACTCTTCATTCTTTCTGAGTCTCTTTTCCTCTTCCTGCTCTTTTTGAGTGTTTTTTTCTATCTTGTCTTCCAGCTCACTGATCTGGTCCTCTGCTTCATTGAGCCTGCTTTTGATTCCTTCTATTGTGTTCTTTAGTTCAGATATTGTATTCTTCATTTCCTCTTGGCCCTTGTGGATAGTTTCTATTTCCTCTTTTATGTTGACATAGTTTGCAGTGAGTTCATTATAGTTTCCCTATAGTTTTTGGAAATTCTCTGCGAGCTCATCAAGCTTTTTGAACTTCCTGATAACCAATGCTTTGAACTCACTATATGATATTTGGCTTGCCTCTGTTTCGTTTATCATTCTTTCTGGGGCTTCCTCCTTTCCTTTCATTTGGGGATTGTTTCTTTGTCTTCCCATTGTTTGTGAGACTCTTCTTGCTAGCCTCTGTTTCTTAAATTGATCTGTCAAGTTCTCTGTATTAGCGAAGTTAATTTTGTGTCACTGTCTCTGTTTTTAGGCTGACCCTTGTCTGGGTCTAGCTCTGTTCTCTTTTCAACTCCAGGATTTAGTGTCTCACCTGTGAATAAAGAAGAGAGGGGAAGGAAGAATGAGAAAGGAAAAATGAAAAAATAAAGTAAAAAAAATAAAAAATGGAAATAAAAAAATAAGAAATAAGAAGAGGAGAAGACTAGGAATACTAAATGAAAGGAAGGAAGAAGGAATTAAAAAAATAAAGAAGGACAGATAGGAAGGAGGGTGGGGAAAACAAACAAACAAATAAACAAAAAACTGCTGGCTGGTTTTAAAAGTGTCCGGTTAGGCCTGTTCCCCTGGTCCTCCTGTCTGTGTCAGGTGTTTGATCGTTTAATTTCCCATGTAATCTTAGTCACCAATCTTCATATATGCTGGAATACTGTTGGGAGTTTGCTCTGTTCCTCAGAAAATCAGCTAGGTATTTCACTTGTGGGGAGGAGGAAGTGGACTCTGCTACCCCCTATCTTGCCACAATTTATTTCTCTCTTATTTGGGCCTTTCCTCCCCCCTTGGTGTGCCTGTTACTTTAAGGGGCGGAGGTTTAGGTGTTCACCAGGGCGGGATAACCCACATCATTGTGTTGTGACAGTGTGTGTGGGGGCGGGGCCTGAGAGAACAATGGCACTTGGTCCTCTCTCTGCACCTCCCCAGCTGCCCACAAGCAAGTCGATCCCCTCCTTGCTGGCTCCGGGGTGAGTGGGCGGGCCTGCACAGTTCCAAGTCCCTGTGGGCCTCCCCAACAAACTCTCCTCTGAGGCTTGGGGTTCCTCCTGCTGCTGCTTCAACCCCCACAGGTGTCCTCAATCGGTGGTTTGAGGCTTTATTTCCCTGTGTTGGTGGGCCAAGCAGTCTTCCGCCCCCCAGCTTTTCCTCCCGGTCTATCCGTGTGCTAATGAGGGACTGCCCAGTCCACCAGTCTCAGCCCCGGTCTTGCAGAGTGTGCCCGCTGTGCTTTGGCCAGGCACGCCCACCACTGGCTGCTTCAGGCAGGCGGCTGGAGCGCCACCAGCACTGCTTCACAAACTGCGTCTCCCCGAGCGCCCTCTACCCGGCTCCGTCCCGCCTACAGGTCTGGATGAACATGTCTTCTTTAACTCCTTGGTTGTCGGTCTTCCACTCAGTTCAGTTTTCTGTCAGATTGGGCTGCCCTTGCCCTCTAAATTGCTTTTTTTCCTCTTTTGGTTGTGCGAGAAGGAACAGTGTGTCCACCTATGCCTCCATCTTGGCCGGAAGTCCATGTGGCGTAAATTTATATTTAAGTTGTATGTTTTGGTGGCTCCCTTTCTTAGTATTAAATATTTTCATGTGTTTTAGAATTTTGCATTTTCAATTTGAATGACTGTTAATTTTGCTTTTATATTTATACTGTATTAGTGATTATTGTTTTTCTCTTCCTAATATTCTTTGCCCAGGATTTTAAAAAATTTTATAACTTTATTCATCACATCACTCATTACCTACCTCTCAGTCCAAATCAGAGCCCTCAGCTTCTAAAAGAATATTTCTTGCAGTCCTGTGTAGTGATTTAGTGTCTACTCCTTCAGTATTTATTCTTTTGTGAGTGAAAACATTTAACTTTGTTTTCTAATAGTGAACTTTGCTGTCTGCTTTGTAGCATTTTGAGTCTGGGTTACTGCATAGATTTTGATTTCCTGGCTTCTACTCGCTGCTCCCAGATTAGAGTACAGCCACTCCACGACCTTTGTCCCATTCAGTGGGCAAAAGCACTTTCTGCTCAGCCTATAATATTTTGATAATGTCTTTTTATATACCCTACTAATACCTTTTAATTAGCTCTTTTAGTATATTTTCTATACCACCACTATGATTTGGAGCAGAGGTGCCTCCCAAATTTTTAGGGCATCTGGAATTTTTCCAAGTGGTCTTTATGGTCTATGCTAGCTTTAAAATTCTATGTAAACACCCTAAGTTCACCTAAAATATCAACTTAGTGCATATAACACATATTGATATGCATTTTGTTCTATGATATTAGAGTTAATTTGCACTGTATACAATATTGCACTTTAGAAAAAATTTATTTATTTTTTTATTTTTTAATTGCTTTAGTATATTTTTCAGAGCATAGAAAATATTGGTATATAGAAGTCTATAACCTGTATATCCTAAATTAAAGTAGTTGAATCAGTTTTTCTATATAAATCTTCAACTATATACATAATTCACCTTCTTAACTGGTAGCATTCTTAGGAAAAGTTGACGGCTTTCAGAGTTCTAGAGATTCAAGTTCAAATTAAGTTTGAGGAGTTAAACACATTTAGGTAAATTGCAGGATAAAGGTTTTCTTCGCATCATAAAAAGTGCTTAGTGTGGAGGTTGAGGAATAATCAGGTCAGTGCCTCACAGTAACTCTGGAGGAATTATGCATATGTAGAATCATGTGTCAAAGTAGTCATTAGATATGAAAGACAAATACATATATTCCATTGCTTTTAAGATCAAACACAAATGGAGGCCAACCTTGAAAATTCCCTGAGCAGACAAAAGCAGTTTAATCATACAAGCAAAGTTTAATTTAGCTTATTTTGCAAGACTAACTTGACCTGGGTCATTTCTGGCTTATGTGTCTGGAAATCCTAAGCAAAACTTAGTTTCCCAAGGTTGATATGAGGTAACCACTAAGAAAAATTCCAATATTATAACCAATCACTGTGAAGAATAAGCAGTCACTACTTTCTCCGTATATAAGCTTCTTTGTAACAGCATATCCCACAATTGTTTCTGGTTTGCAAACTGTTTTTTTTTTTAAGTTAATATGTTTATTTTTTGTAAAAGACATGGAAGTATGTGATTTATTTCTTATTTAAAGATTTTTCAACTACAATTGACATACAATATCATATTAGCTTCAGGTGTGCACTCCACTGATTAAACATTATATTACTTACAAAGGGATCATCCAGATGGTATACATCTGACACCACACATAGTTATTAGAATATGATCGACTGTATTCCTGTGCTGTACTTCCATCCACATGACCGTCCTGTAACACCCAATTTATACTTCTCAACCCTTTCGCCTTTTTCATCCCCTCCCCTCCAACCCCCCTCATCTGTAACTGTGAAAATGTTGTCTGTATGAGTCTGTTTCTGTTCTGCTTTTCATTTATTTTGTTTTTTAGATTCAATTGTTGGTAGATATGTACTTACTACCATTTTATTGTTCATATTTTTTATCCTTTTTCTTCTTCTTAAAGAAGACTCTTTAGCATCTCACATAATACTGGTTTGGTTGTGATGAACTCCTTTAGCTTCTTCTTGTCTGGGAAGCTCTTCATACATACTGTTTTTATTTTTTTAATGTGCACACAATATATTTTACTAATTCCTGCTTTAGCAATTCGCTGGTTTTATGTGTTATTTCTGAACTTTTTGACACTTGACTCTCACTAATATTTACTTACCTAAGATATCTTGAAAATGTGTTTTCTGTGTAAAGTGAATGGACTTCACAAAATACAGTGTGATGAAGTAATTTCACACATTTTTATGAGGAATGCATGGTCAAATGAAAGAGTCAGCTGATCATCAGACACTAATACATTATACTGAAAGCTTATGTTAAGAGTTTTTCATTTAGAAACTACTAGGACCAAAGTAAAAATCTTATTACAAGGAATTAGCAATGAGTACCCTAAAAGGATCTCTTTACCAGTTGTGTTTTATCATTATTTTTCTATTAAATAAAGCTGTGATTAAAGTCATGATTTCTATTTCAAATATATTGTTAATAATTAACAGAAATTTTATCTGGGACTTACTGGTATTTAAGCTTTTTCTAATTATAATTTCTTTTTATAATAGATACTAGAAAGTATACTAGCACTTTTTCTTACTCTAAAATACAAAATTCTCATGATTTATTTTATTTAGAGCAGGTATATAAAAATCACTTTGTGGAAGCTTTTTATTGGTAGATATAACTGAATTCTTCAAAGCAGCACAGGCTAAATAAACTTATAAATTAAGAAGAAACTAAGACAGTTAAAAGTTGAGTATATGTAGCTTCAAACTTATGCTTAAATTTCTAAGAAAAAATGTTACTAGCACCCTTCCCATCATTCAAACTTTAGCCAATAAAATAATTTCCTCTTATAATGTCTTTAAAACATTCTTAAATTTTAACTGCACAAATTTAGGAAAAGTGAGGCAATGATTTCTACCATGGCAATCTAGGCTAACTTTTAAATTCTTACTACTTTATGTCTACTTACTCTATTAATTACTGAGAGAGAGGTGTTGAAATCTTCAACTATAATTGTGAACATTTTTTTAGTTCTATCAGTTGCTATTTCATATGTCCTAAAGGTCTTTTACTACAGTCAGACATTTAAGGTTAATTGTACCTTCTCGATGATTTGGGCCCCTTATCATTATGAAATGACCTTTTTACTCCAATTAAAATTCTTGCTCTAAAATTTATTTTGTGGGTTATTAATTATAGCCACCAAAGTTTTCTTTTGACTAGTATTAACATCATTTTTTTATCTGACTGTAAAATATTTTGGTTATGTTAAAGTAGGTTTCTTATAGGCAGCAGACAATAGAGTATTGTTTATTCATCTAATGCAATAATCTCTGCCTTTCAATTGGGATGTTTTAACATTTACATTTAATATGATTATGGATATGGTTTTCATACTACAAATTTTGCTCTTTTCCATTTGATCCATTTTTATTGTTCTTTTTTCTTTTTATGAATTAATTGGATAATATTTTATGATTTCTTTTAATTTTACTTGTTGGCTTATTGGCTATAATTTTTGTGTTAAAGTAATGGTTGACTTATGTCTTATAATATATGTCTTTGATTTATCACTTACTCCTGTTTAGCGATATTACACATTATTTCATGTATGGTATAAGAATCTGATAATGGTGTACTCTCATTTTTCCCCTTTAGTTGTTTTGCTAGTGTCATATATTTTATTTTGATATATGTTATAAATCTCATATATTTTTATTATTTTTGTTTTAAATAGTTGCTTATGCTTTAAAGAGTTTTAAAAATAAAATAAAATGTATTTATTTACATAGTTACTATTAGTCTCTCCATTCCTTTCATGATCTATATTTCTATCTGGTATTATTTTCTTTCATTCTGAATATTTTCTTTGGACATATCTTATATTCAGATATATTGATGATTTTTTTCAGATTTAATACGGTTAAAAGAGTCTTTATTTCATATTCTGTTTTGAAAGATGTTTTTCCTGTATAAAGAATTCTAGGTTGGCAGAATTATTTTTTTCATATTTTAAAGACAGTAATTCATTAGTTGAGCTTAGTGATGGCAATAAAGCTGCTATCTTTGGATTGTATGTTTTATGTCTTTTTTTGGTTTAAGCAATTTGATTGTGATTTGTCTTGCTGGAGTTTTCTCTTTTTGGGGTTCAGCTTCTTAGATTTTCAAGTTTTTAGTTTTCATCAAAGTTTGAGAACTTTGGCCATTAAGTCTTCAGATACTTTTGGTGCCCCTGCTTCTTTTCTTTAATATCGTCATTATACATAGATTAGGAAATTTCGGCTCTCTGATACTCTGTTCAGTTTCTTTCACTCATTTTTCTCCCCGTGTTTCATTTTGGATGGTTTTGTTATGTCTTCAATGATGTCTTTTGTGATGTCTAATTTTTTTTTTATTTATCTCACCTAGTGCATCTTTGATCTCAGACATTGTAGTTTACATTTCTAGAATTATAATTTAGATCCCCTTTATATTGGCCTTATCACTTCTCAACATATTCTAATATCCCGTGGCTCCTTGAGCTTATGAAATACAATTATAATAATTTTGATGCTCTTATCTGATAAATCTATTATATGTGTCATTCTGGCATGATTTTATTGATTGATTCTTGCTCTTAATTTTGGATATTATTTAATTTTGGGTAATATTTATACCCAAAATTAATGCATGTGAGTCTTGGCGACTATTTCTTCTAATCTGTTAGGACAGCTCTTCACCTAACCTTGTGTAGTTTCCTTAAAAGTTTCGTTGATGAACATTCAGCTTAATATTCAAGTGGGAACTTGGTATATATCTGAAGTTGTCTCTTTTTGGTCCTCTCTTTTCTAGGCAAACTCTGAATGCTTTGGCCTTCTTGGATGCCTAGCTCAGTCTACTATATTCAGGAAGTCCACCTCCTTCTGCACCATGGTCTGGTCTTCCTACAGTGCTGCTTGGAAACTTTATCCAGGAATCTTTTTTTTTTTTTTTAGATTTTATTTATTTATTTTTAGAGAGAGGAGAAGGGTGGGAGAAAGAGAGGGGGAGAAACATCAATGTGCAAAGGAAACATCAAATGGTTGCCTCTTACATGCCCTCAGCTGGGGACCTGGCCCACAACCCAGGCATGTGCCCTGACTGGGAATCCAACCAGAGACCTTTCGGTTTCAGGAAGATGCCAAACCCACTGAGCCACACCAGCTGGGACCTCTGGGTGAATCTTACGGCTCACTTAATTTATTTCCCAACTGTTCCCAGCATTGTCCCTGTTGCCTGCTGTCCAATGTTTTGAGACAATATTTTATGGGATTTTATTGTTTTGTTTTTTCAGTCAAGAGGGTAAGTCCAGTTTCTGTGTATTCATTTTTATGTTTGGACTTACAAAACCTCATTGAATCATCTTCACCTCATATGTTCTGAATTCATTTCCTCCTTAAAATACTGCATCATTTTCCTCTTATTGTCTTTTTCTTAACTAGAAAGGAAAATATGTTATATGCTTCTTTATGATGTAGAGCTAGACGTATGGCTATTCTTTACAGCAGAGTAATTTTTCTTGAAAATTTTATGAACTGGGATCATATTCAAAGTTTATAACAAGTCAAATCCTCAGTTTGGCTATTCTACATATATTATTCCATTTAATGCAATCTTGATAGCAGACTGAATTATGTGAGCCTCATGGTTCTTTCCACACTGCATGTCCAGCCCAGGTTACTTGTTTTGAACTTTTTAAATGATATTCAAGAAAAGACTAGAGTATACTTAAATATTCTTGAAACTGTTCCTTATGTCAGGATTTCTCAAATTCTTGAATGTGTAGATTTTCAAGTGAGTATTTGACACTCAATACTTTCTAGATATATTTAACTGTGACTTTTGTTTTGAGGATATGTAAGTAATATATGTTGAAAATGTCCTTAGCAAATACTATTTAAATCATAAAAGAGTATTCTTCTATGAAAATAGATCTAAAAGAATTACTGTAAAGAACATAGCATTGTCAGATACTTAAACTGCAACATTTCTTTTCTTTTGTTAACCCACAAACATTATCTAAACCAAGTGCTAAAGGATTGAAAATAACATATTTTTGCTTTGTCAAGTATGCCATTTATTAAATGCTTTCCAAATTGTCTCTAACACAATTATACTAATAACATAAGACATGTTAGTATGAATATTATAAATATGAAGAAATTATTTTGTTAGACAAGACTCTGTTTTATTATTTGAGTGTTTTCTACGGTAGTGCCAGGTGTAAAAATTATAGCACTTGACTTTGAATACAAATACATGATTTATAATTTAAATCACTTTCGTTTGGTGGCTTTTATCTTCATACTAATTAATATTTGCAAATTTTTATACACCCAGGACTTAACAATTAATATTCTTTGGTACATTATGTGAGTTTTTTGAATATTTTTTGTTTTTATTAGTGTTGATGTTAGAGACTGTAAGTTTTTAGGAATTAAAATATACTAATTGGTTTGAATCATCAACTGAATGCAGATAATGTGTATATATATGTGTATACACATTTTATACACATAAACATTTTATATATATACATATATATGGTATACATATATGTACACATATACATACATATACATACATATGCGCACACACACACACATATATATATATATGGTAGAGGATTATTAAACTAGACTACTTAATAAGCGGGTGTTCTTTCCCTGGCTGGTTGGCTCAGTTGCTTGGAGCATCATCCTATACTCCAAAAGATTGCGGGTTCAATCCCCAGTTGGGTACAGGTGTCTATAAGAGGCAACCAATTGATGTTTCTCACATATCTCTCTTTCTCTCTCTGTCTTCATTCTCCTCTCTTTAAAATCAATAATGATATCCTCAATGAAGATTTTTAAAATGTGTAGGCATTCTGAATAACATTGTCAATATAATTTAAAAATATTTTCAGTCAGGAAAAGTGAATTATATTTTGTAGAAATTGCAGTGTGCTTAGGGCTGAACATGGGCAAAGTTGGTAAAACAAGTCAAGAAGTACAAATTTCCAGTTGAAAAATAAGTAAGGCATCGGGACGTAATGTGTAACATGATGAGTATAGTTAACACTGCCATATGATGTATAGGAAAGTTGTTAAGAGAGTTGATTCTAAGAGTTCTCACCACTAGGACAAATATTTTTGTCTTTTTATTATATCTATATGAAATGATGAATGCTAACTAAATCTATAGTAATCATTTTACAATATGTAAAAATCGAAGCATTATGCTGTACACCTTAAACTTATACAGTGATGTATGTCAGTTATTTCAGTAACACTGAAAAGAAGTGAAATCTTGGTAAAATAAAATAAAGAAAGAAATAGACATGCAAAAGAAGTAAAGGAAAAAAGAAACCCAAGGAAAGTAAAGGAAATATTGTGATGTGTTCTCAATAAGAAAATGGGACCTTGCTCTAGCAACTATTTTGTTAATATTTTTTAAAACTTGCTATATAATGCTAATGGTTTGGTATTATGGAATATATTATACTATATTCCTCTAAAGAGAACATAGCATAACATTTAGAAAATTACCTTCCTTTCTGATATCATTATGAATAATGGTACTATTACAAATAAATTCATGTGCACATCTTAAGCATTTATTAATCTTTGTTGGTGATTAAGGGGCCTGTCTAGTCTCTGGATCATCCTTTAGAATATCAGTGAGCTCTGGGCTGTATTTATAGGAAGGAATGGAGCAGTGGATGTACCTATTGAAATTATAGGACAAAACCTAGAAACATGTTTAGTTGTTGGTCTTGTGATTAAATTTTATATGCAAAATCTATATGCAGAGGAAAAATGAGAAAATGATTCTGGTTAATTGATGATTCTCGATTATGCTTTTGTTCATGGCAATGTAATTGTATTTCCTTATAATGGTAAATTTGGTTTAAAAAACAATAATGTATGAAGGAAAAATGAATAATGTTTGTTAGTGTTGAAACTGTCTAGAGTGGAGACTGGATAATTTTCTAGCTGCTATTGAGGAACGTTTTGACTATATTACTTTAATATATATGGCAGAAGGGAAAAAGAGAATGGAGAGTAAGAAATCTCTGCATAGCAAAAAAAAAAAACCACATTGCATAAAACACTTTTAAAGCTCTTCCTTACTCATTGGAGAAAGTCAGTCAAACAGTTGATATTTAAGAATAGAAACCATTTTCTTTTTTTACAGTTCTTTGTTGCACCCTCCTCATCTGCTTCAAGGAAGACATGATCACAAAAACTCAAAAAATAGGGATTTATGTTAAGATGGATCATTTCTTTCATTGCTCATGCTCATGGAATAGTACAAATTATAAAACTCTACTTCACTGAAAATATTAACCTTAAATTTTTGCCTTATATAGGCATAAAAGTGTGTGTATGTAATTTTAGTCTATTTCATAAAATGTTTGGTTTTTCTAAAAAAATATTTTAAAAGTAATCATTACTTAAGCAAATGGGAAAAAATGTCAGTCATATTTTCTTATTTTATTGTGTGGCCCCACAAAAAATTGATGAAGAACAATCAATTTTCTAACTTCTCCTCAGGTTGTTCTTTCAAATTCCCTCAAGTCAGGTTTGCTACTCTGCTTCACTGTTCCACGTAGTGTCAGATTAATCTGCAGAGTATCAATAAATCAAAACCTCCCTTATTCATGGACAAAGTACATGCAATCAATTTTCCCACTGCTGTTTCTAGTATCATCAAACCTCTGATCTATCTTTGTGAATTTAATATATAATCTAAGAATATGATATTCACTGATTATTCATTATTTTGAAGTGCTTATGAACTATAGCAATATTAAAATGTTTCAAATGGACCAAAATATCACCTCTGGTTTTTATGAGAGCACAATAACTTAGAGCTCCTTTACTTTTCTGTATTGCAAAGGTATTTTATCTTCTAAAGGTATTATTTGTTTAAATTATTATTTTTGGCATTGTATCTGATATGCATAGTTGTATTTTTATCTACTTTATTATGTAAAATAGTGACTTGTTTTATAAACTATATTCTCCAATTACATTTTTTATTATTTTTGATTAATTTTTATTTTCAAGTAATTCAAGCTTATAGAAAAATTGAGAGTATTTAAAAACATTACAATAAGAAGTCACCTATTTTATCTCTGGTTTATAATTTTCTTTCAATTATGTAAATATGTATGTATGAATTTATTTATTTTTACTTCCCTAAAATCCCATTTTTTCATTCATTACTTAATTTATTTTTTTTTAGCCTTTATTGTATTTTTTCCATTACTGTTTAGTCCCCTTTATACCCCCCTCTCCACCAGAAGTCACCGCACTGTTGTCCACGTCCATGAGTCCTTTTTCCTTTTTGCTCAATTCTTCCACCCCCCAACTTCCCCTCCATTAGTTATCACTTAATAATTTAAAAAATATTTCATTGTTTATGACATTTAGTTGTTCCAATTTTCCCCCTTTGCTCCCATCCACCCACCCCACCCTCATTTTCCACAGTCAAGCGCCACATCATTGTCCATGTCCAGGGGTCATTCATACATGTTCTTTGACTAACCCCTTCTCTTTCTGTAAACCAATCCCCGCCTGGCCCTCCCCTCTCACAGCTGTCAGTCTGTTCCATGTTTCTATACCTCTGTTTCTAGTTTGCTCATTATGTTGTGTGTGTATATGTATGTGTGTATATATATGTATTCTGATATATATTTATATAATTAATTTTTGAACCAATTTAGAATAGTTGCAAACATGTTGCCCATTGTAACTAAAAGCCAAATATGCTTTTGTGCCTAACCTTAGTCCAATTACTGGTATGCTGCAACTAGTTTGAATTGGCTTTCAAGAGCCTAATGGGCACATCTCTTCCCAACTCCCTGCAGTGACTTCACATTAGTAGCTTGATAGCAGCCATGGTGGGAGTATTTATACCAGGAATGTTACAAATCTGGGAAATTGATAAATGTTACAAATCCAAGCTTTCCGACCACCATCTCAGGGGAGCCAGTGTATCAGTATAGCACTGAGATAATTATATTATAGGAAATTAACATTACTATAATACCACCATAACTCAGATATTGAAATTTAATAATGTCCTTTACAGCAACAAAAAAAACCCTAAAACACATAATTTGTTTATTTATTTTTTGTTTCCATGCCCTTTTATATTCTTCAATCTGGAGTAGTTTCACAGGGTCTTTTTCTTCAGTGGCTCTGACACTTGGTGAGTATATGCTAACTAATCAATAGATTTGGGCACATCTTAGGTGTACATGATGTTTCTTCCTGATTATATGCATGTTATACATTTTTATCAGGTACTCACAGAAGTAATACTGTGTTCTTCACAGAATATCTTATCAAAAGGCTATACAATGTTCATTTTGTTCTATAACTGATGATGTCAGCGTTGATTACCTTTGTGCCAGGTTTCTATCTCCAATGAAGCTTGAGCCTACGTAACATGCAACTTCCAGACTGGAATATTTAATTCCTTGCGGAGCTCAATCTTTCCATCTGGCCCAGTGACTAGCAGAGTCATCCTTTAAAAAAAAATTAAGTCAAATTATTTTATTCTTTTATTCAGACCTGTTCAGTGGTTTTTCTTCTCTTTCACAGTAAAAGCCAAAACTCTACATGATCTGTCATTTCAACGTTCTCTCCCTTATATTCTGTCCAGCTCACTGTGGCTTGTTCTTTTGACATGGCAAGCAAAAGTACACTACAAGGGATTAATCCTCTCTGCCCTGACACCCCCCCCCAAAAAACAAAACAAAAGAAAACAAACTCATAGACACAGACAACAATGTGGTGATTACAAGAGGGAAAGAGTGGTGGGGGAGGTAGAAGAAGGTAAAGGGTGGCTAAGTGGTGATGGAAGGAGACATGACATGACTTGGAGTGGTGTATGCACAATACAATATACAGATATTATGGAGTTGTACACTTGAAACCTACATAATGTTATTAACTATTGTCACCCAATGTATTAAATTAAAAATTCTAAAGAGCTATTGGAATTGCCATGCTTAATTCTTGAAAGACTTTTCTCCTAGATATTTATCCCAAAATGTTTACAATTCATTTCTTTTAGCCTCAGATGTCATCTTAATCACAAGGCCTTCCCTGATCCCTTAAATAAGTAATCACCCTCACCCAACCCTCATTCTCCTCTTTCTCTGCCCATCTTACCCTTGCATTTATCGCCAAGTGATTTACTTTATGTCATCTTTATATATTGTCATTCTGTCTCTCTCTAATGGGAAACAGTGCACAAGGGTGCTTGGAACATAGTCTGTGCACAATGAACATTGTTCTAATGCAGCGATTTTCAACTGGTGTGCCTCAAGAATTTTTAAAACATGCAATACTTGACTGTTTAGTCAGGGGCACAGACCTCTTTTCCATTAGATTGTCAGATAAGAAAAAATAACAACAGCCAACACAACAATAGCTGTCTGGTATAAATGAATTAAAATTATATATATATATATATATATATATATATATATATATATATATATATATAATTTTTTGTCAGAGTGGCAAAAAATGTATTTTTTTGTGCACCATGAGATGAAAAAAGTTAACAGTTGTTGGTATAATGGATAAATTCCCTGTGGATACACTGTTAAAGCAATCCAAAAAGTAAGTAAAAAGTTGCATTCTATATTACCTTAAAATTCTGATATATTATTCAATAGTTTAATAAAAACATAGACATGATGCTCAAAATGCATGTTTAATTTTATTACATATCAACAAATCTAATTTATTTTGTAAGTGATTTAATTTTTCAAAAGTTTAACTTAAAGTTTAAAATATCTAGCACTATTTATTTTAATACAACTTTTTCATGTTGTACTAGAAATGTCCATTAAGTTACCTATATTTATTTTCCTTTTAGTTAGGTTCTTTACTCATCTATCATGTACACTAATACATCAAAATTTTATTTGTAGAATCTGGCAAAGTAATCGATTTTGCTTGTTTTACCTTCCTAATTTCCTGGTCTCAATAGATTCCTCTTTTCTACTGATCTTACACATTAAAATGAAAATCAGTATGGTAAAGATTTCAGGCGTTACTTAAACCACAAAGCCTTGATTTTAGAACTCTATATCAGAGCTCTATAACACCAACTTACTGCTTATGAATGGACATTACTGAATAGCAGATATCAACTATGGTTATGTGAATAATTATCTTGTATCTAGAGCATGAGTAAATAGAATTAATCCTTCTTCAACTGTCATTTTGTTCATCATATTCTTTAGTAGCTTCTAAATCATATAAAACTTTTGAAAAGTATTTCAATCAAGTGATATTCCCTTTATTGATTTATGTTTAACCTTTACATATATATATATATATTTATGAAAGCTTTACTTTCTAATTCCAAAAATTCAATTTATTATTTCTCCTGCCCCTTTTCTTTTCTGGTAAGTACTGTATATTGCTTATATTTTCCCTTTGCTACAAAAGTTTTCTTTGTTATACCTGAAGGTAATCATTGGATGCCAATGACATTTAGATTTTTTTCTGGATGTACCAATACCCCATTCAATAAAAGTGCTTCAAGTGCTTCAAGTGCTCTAGTGCTTCAAGTTGTGCCCCATGGCGATCTTGTCTGGGTTCATGGTGGCAAATATTATGTGCATGCTCCTCAGTCCCAAATTATGGATCTAGCCAGGCCTCGCTCCTGAACCATCCCAACCTGTTTATCTAACTTGCATTCGGATGCCTGGACTTTGATAAATCAGAGACATCACAAACGTAACAGGTCCAAAACTGAACTAGTGGTTTTCCTCCCCGAAGTTGCTATATAACCTTCCCCATTTCAATGGGTGATATTAGCCTTTTGTTTGTTCAAACCTGTCTCCTCGCTCACTCTCTCTAAACCCCAATCCAAACTGTCACAAGTTACCACAAATCAGACTTAAAGTGGTACAGTTCTGGAAGTCAGAAGTCTGAAATAGATTTCCCTGGGCAAAAATCAAAATGTTGCTTGTGCTTTATTTCTTCTGGGAAATGTAGGAGATAATCTGTTTCTTTGCCTTTTTCAGCTTCTAGAGGTTGCCTGCCTTCCTAGACTTATGGCTCTTTCCTCCATTATTAAAACCAGAAATGTGGTACCTTGAAATCTCTCTCTTTGTAACCTCTACATCCATTGCCTCATCTCGGACTCTGACCCTCCTGCCTCCCTGTTGTAAAAATCCTTGAGCCTTCCAGCACAATCCAGATAATCTCTTCATCTCAAATTCCTCACATAAACATATCTGGAAGACATTTTTACCATGTAGTTATTCTACCTTTCATACATGTTAATATTTTTTAACTGAGGTAAAATTTTCAATGTACAGAACTTAAATTTGCAGTTTTAACAAACATATATACCCATTTAATTGGCATTCTCATCTAGTTATAGACTATTTCCATCACTGCAAAAAGTTTCACTGTGCACTTTCCAAGGCAGTTTCCCTGACACAGAAATAAACATTGTTCTTATGTCTCTTTCTATAGTTTACAGATGGTCCCTGACTTACTGTGATTTGACTTACAATTTTTTTTATAAATATAATCTTTTTTTAAATTTTTTTAAAGATTTTATTTTTATTTTTAGAGAGAGGGGAAGGGAGGGGAGAGGGAGAGAAACAGCAATGTATGGTTGTCTCTCACATGGCCCTCATGGGGACCTGACCTGCAACCCAGGCATGTGCCCTGACTGGGAATCAAACCGGGACCCTTTGGTTCCCAGTCCACGCTCAATCCACTGAGCTACACCAGCCAGGGCTGACTTACAATTTTTGACTTTAGGATAGTGAGAAAGTGATAGGTATTCAGTAGAAACTGTACCTAGAATTTTCAATTTTGATCTTTTTCAGGCTAATGATATTCTGTACAATACTTTGTCATGACACTGGACAGAAGAAACAAGAGAATTTTGTCCATAGGTAGGCTCATGTAAGTATTTAATGCAGGCTCAGCTAAGCAACAATGTTCAGTAGGTTAGGTGTATTAATGCATTTTTGACTTGCAATATTTTCAATTTGTGATGGATTTGTCAGGCCATAACCACATCATAAATCAAATATCATCTGTAATTTTATTTGTTATTTAAATTGATATAAATGGGATCACATAGTATGTGCTCTTTTTATGAATGGCTTTCTTTCATCCATATGTGCTTTAGATTATCTATATAGTTGTGCACATCAGTAGTTTGTTTCTTCCTACTGCTGAGTGGTATTCTGTTGGATGAATGTGCCATGATTTATCCATTCTTTCTCTTTCTCTTTTTTTGGCGGGGGGCATTTAAGTTTTTTCCAGTCTTTGATCATTATGAATAAAGCTGCAGTAAACATCCTTGTATTGTGAATATGTGTTTTCATTTATATTGAATAAATGGAGTAGATTTCTGTATCGAAGAAAAACTAGAAAACTTTTTTTTGTTCAAAATAGTTCAAACATTTTACATTAAGAGGCACATTCTTGCCAATATTTGTACTTCTAGGCATTTAATTTTAGCCATTCTAATTGGAGTGAAGTATAGTTTAAATTTCATCTTGTGATGATTAATTATTTTGAACATGTTTTCATGTGCTCATTGGCCTTTCTTAAAGTATTTGCTTATTTTTAATTGGGTTGTTTATTTTTTATTATTGAGTTAAGGGTACCTTATATATTCTGGATATTAGCAGTTTACTAGATATATACATTGCAAATATTTCTCTCAGTCTGTGGCTTCTTTGTTCAATTCCTCAAAGATGTAGTTTGATAGAGATGGGTTTTTTTTTGTTTTTTCATTAATTTGCTTTTCTTTGTGTGTGTGAAGAGGTTTTCTTTTAAAAAATGTTTGAGTATAAAATTAAATTTATTATTACTATTAACATCTTTTGTGGAGAGGAGTTTAAAATTTACAGGGAAATTTATTATATGCCCACCTCACACATGCACAGTCCTCGCCCCACTCTCAACCAGAGGGTACATTTGCTAAAATTGATGAAGCTACCTTGCCACATTATAACAGCCCAAAGTTCATAGTTTACACAGAAGTTTGCACCTGGTGATGTACATTCTATGTTAGTTTTTAATTTTTTTTGGTGAAGTCAAATATATATATATTTTTTCAAACCCCACTGTTATATTTTGAAAAGTTACTATTTCTGTATTTGGGAATTTAAAGAAAGTGTATGAAATGCCATTGGGAGTTATTCTACTGCTTTGAGAAATAGTGTTCATTGAGAGGTTTAGTATTAATTATGTTAAAAAATGTATAGTTGTTTTATAAAATTATCTGTAAATATGTCAAAGAATAAAATTGCATAGTTATCTTACACTATACATAAAAATTAACTTGAAATGGATTAAAGAATTACATGTGAGACATAAAACCATAAATCTCTTGAGAAGAAAACATAAGGAAAAATTTTTCTTGACATTGGTCTTAGCAATGATGTTTTGTATATGACACCAAAGCAAAATAGACAAAAGCAAATTTAACCAAGTGGGACATCAGATTAAAAAGCTTCTGCATAGCAAAAGAAAAAAAAATCAACAAATTGAAAAGGCAACATACAGAATGAGAGAACATATTTACAAATCATATGACTGATCAGGGGTTAATATCCACGATATATAAGGAATTTATACAACTCAATAACAAAGATAATAATAAAAAAATGGACAGAGGAACTGAGTAGATGGTTTTCCAAAGAAGACATGCACATGGCCAATAGATATTTTAAAAGATGCTTCTATTTTCATTTGTTTATTTTGTTCATTAGATTCCACATATAAAAGATATCATATGGTATTTGTTTTTCCCTAATAGGCTTATTCACTTAGCATAATACTCTCCACATCCATTCATGCTGTCATAAAAAGCAAGATTTCCTTCCTTTTTATGACCAAGTAGTAGTCCATTGTGTATATGCACCACTGCCTTTTATCCACTCATCTACTGAAGGGCACTTCCACAACCTGAATATTGTAAATAGTGCTAAAATGACCATATGTGTGCATATATTCTTTAGGATTAATGTTTTGGCTTTTTCAGATATGTTCTCAGAAGTGAAATTGCTGGTTCTTAAGACAGTTTTATTTTTAATTTTTGAGGAAACTCCATAGTGCTTTCCACAGTCTCTGCACCAATCTGCTTTCTCACCAACAGTGCACAAAGGTTCCCTTTCTCCACATCTTCACTACTAATAGTTGTTTGTTGATTTATTGATAATGTCCATTCTGACCACGTGAAGTGATATCTCATTGTGGTTTTATTTGCATTTCTCTGGTGATTAGTGACACTGAGCATCTTTTCATATGTCTATTGGCCATTTCTATGTCCTCTTTGGAAAAGCATCTATTCAAATCCTCTGACCATTTTTAATTGGATTGTTTGCTTATTTGGTGTTGAGTTTTGTAATTTTGGATATTTAACCTTCTATCAAATGTTTCATTGGCAAATTTGTTCTCCCATTCAGTGGGTTGTCTTTTCATTTTGCTGGTGGTTTCTTTTACTGTGCAAAAGTTTTTAGTTTTATGTAGTCATGTTTGTTTATTTTGTCTTTTGTTTTTCTTGCCTGAGGGGATATAACAGAAAAAAAATTACTATGAGAAATGTCAGAGAGTTTAGTCTCTATGTCTTCTTCTGGGATTTTTATGGTTTCAAGTCTTACACTTAAGTCTTTCCAAGAATGTCCAAACTTTTGGTGCCTCTGGGCCACTCTGGAAGAACAGTTGTCTTAAATACACAAACACTAATGAAAACTGATGAGCGAAAAAAAAAAGGATTTAAGTAAATTTACGATTTTGTGATGGGCTGTATTCATAGCCATCCTGAGCAGTATGTGGCCAGTGGGCCACAGATTGGACACCCATACAAGTTTCTTCTTGTCTATGGTTTAAGAAGGAGAACTAGTTCCACTGTTTTGCATGTATCTGTCCAATTTTGCCAACACTATTTATTGCATAGACTATCTTTGCCACATTGTATATGTTCTTACCTCCTCTATCAACTATTAAATGAAAAAATAAACAAATAAATAAAAACTGACTCATAAATACATAGAACATAAATACTTAGAGGGTGGGGAGTTGGGGGGCTGGGCAAAAAAGGTGAAAGGATGAAGCAAAATATTCATAGACACGGACAACAGTGTAGTGATGACCGGGGGAAAGTGAAGTAAAGACAAGTAGAAGAGGGTGAAGAGGGGATAAATGAGAGAAAGAGACTTGACTTTGGGTAGTAAACATACAATACAATATACAGAATATAAAGATAATGTATTATAGAATTGTACACTTGAACATTGTGCAATTTTGTTAACCACTGACATTCCAATAAATGCAATAAAAATTGTAAATGAATAAACTCAACATTATTAATCAACAGGGAAATGCAAATCAATACCATGGTGATATATTCCATCACACTTATTATGTTATCATAAAGACAAGAATTAACAACTGTTTATCAGATGTGGCAAAAAGGGAATTCTTGTGCGCTGTTGGTGTGTATAGCCACTATGTAAAATAGTATGGGGGTTCTTCAAAAAATTAAATATAGAACTACAAGGTCATCCATTAATTCTACTTCTGGGTATATATCCAAAGGGAATGCAATCATGATCTTGAAGAGATATCTGCATTCTCGTATTCATTGCCTCATTATTCACAATAGCCACGATATGGAAACAACTTAAGTGTCTGTCTACAGATGAATAAATAAATAAGATGTGATATATGTGAAATAGAATATTAGTCATCCATGAGAAAGGAGAGCATTCTGCCATTTGCAACAACATGAATGGACCTCAGGGACATTATGCTAAGTGAAATAAATCAGACAGAGTAAGATAAACACTATATGGTCTCACATATATGTAGAATGTAAAAAAAGGCAAACTCATAAAAACAGGGACTAGAATGCTGGTTACTGGGGCCTGCTGGGTGGTGAAGGAAAGAAGGAGATATTGGACAAATAGTTCAGACTTCTAGTTATCAGTTCTGGGCAGCCAATAGCCTTGTGATTATAGTTAATAATAGTTTATTATATGCTTGAAAGTTGCAAAGAAAGTAAATCTTAATTGTCCTCACTACAAAAAAGAAATGGTCATTATGTGACATGATGCAGTTGTTAGCTAATGGTAATCATCTTGCTGTGCATAAGTATATCAAACCAACATGTACGTCTTAAACTTGCATACCGTTGCGTGTCAATTATATCTCAAAGCTGGAAAAAATTGTCATTCTAAAACTCTATCATTCATCAAAGGACTTTTCTGCTTATTTTGTTCTCTCATGGTAGTTCAAAAGTTGAAGGTGTGTATATGTTTGTGAGAGTGTGCATGAGTGCATGCTCATAGATTGTAGGTCTTTCACTTCATTTGTAAAGTTTGGGTGAGTGAGAAGTGTGGGCCAATGCTGTAGTGGAAATTATTTTTTCTTTAAATAAAATTCATTCTTCTACCTTTTAAAAAATAGTCAAGTTCATTAGGTAATTACATATTATACGTAAAGAAGATATTAACAAAGGTTATGATGAGACATAGCGATGATGGTTAAATTTAGAAACTTTGATAAAACTTACATTATTCTATGAATAAAATTGTTTGGAGACCTTGGAAATACTCAAAAATCTCCCTTCATATTGCAACTCTTAATCCAAAGACAATAAATTAGCCTATTCATTTTACTGAGTGATTTTTATATTAGATATTGCAAAAACTAACCAAGGAAATAAGGTAGACATGAAAACCAAATGCCAGGTCATAATTTTCTATTGGTAAGCTTTCTCATACTTTAATTACTGAATAACCGATTCAGTAATATCTAATTTAGTTCACAATAACCATAAATAATTATTCAAAATACAATTTTGCTTTTCTTTTTAACTCTGAAAAGAACTGTTGTTGAAGTCTTACTGTGTGCAGGAGAGCCTGCTGCACTCACTGTTGCTCTTGTGCTTGGCCACACAATGTGAATTCTTCTTTGGTTTAAAAAAGCCTCATCGAAAAATGTGCATCTACTTATCTAATAGTGGTGTACTTGCAAAATTACTTTTTCTACTTAAAATTTTTAAATAATTTGTTTAAAATAGAGGAGATATAATTAACTCACTATCCATAGTATAGTATATCCATAATATTAAACATGTTAACTAAAAATGCTCCATTTTGTGGTGATAATGTCTATTTTTTTCTTAATTGTGGTAAAATACAGCATAAAATTACCATTTTAACCACTACTGTGTACTAATAAAATGCAGTTAACATTATTAACTACAATCAATGTACAATTGAGTGGTGTTAAATATTTTTACTCTGTCGTGCAATTTTCAGAACTTCTATCATTTTACAAAAATGAAACTCTACACTCCTTGTACAGCTTCCCATTTCCACTTCCTGCAGTCCCTCGTCACCATTATCCTCCTTTATCTCTATGAATTTGAATATGATATATTCTTCAGATAAGTGGAATTATACCATATGTCTCCTTTTGAGTCTCTTTTTTTTCTACATGGTGTAATATCCTAAAGATTCATCCACATTGCTGCACATGTCCTAATGCCCTTTCTTTTAAAAGCCTAAATAATGTTCCATTGTTTGTATAAACCACATTTTGCTTATCCATTCACCAGTGAATGGACATTTGGTTTGCTTCAAGGGTCTGTGTTGGCTGTAGTGAATAGTGCTGCTATGATCATGCATGTGCTTATATTGTCTTTAAATTAACTACCTAAGAGATGAGACTTAATGGAAATTTCACAAGCTCCAAACAAATTCTTAATTTAAATAAATTTTTAAATTGACATAGTAGAACTGGCATTTCTCTTTTACCTTTCACCCTTGCCTAGTTTGATACATTTCAATGATCTTACCCGAAAAAAAATTTACATTCAGAAAAGTTTTGCATCTCCAAAAATAACATGAATTTCAGGGCCGTCTGAAAAGCTTTACATTGTAAAAATAAGCTAGGATCTTTTTTTTTCATTATCTAAGACCAAAACTTCAGCTTTTTATTTATATTTATTCATGTTTATCCCATCAAAACTTTCTACTGTCTTAAAATAATTTGAAAAATAAGTAAAGATTTTTTTTTCAGGAATCTATGTATAGGACACATGGACAAAACCAAAGGGGGGTAGGATCAAGGGTGGGTGGTGGGGATGGCTCAGGTGGGGGGAGTTGTGGGGGGGAAATGGAGACTACTGTACTTGAACAACAATAAAAAGAAAAAAGATGCTATATTAAAACAGATCTAATTTATAAAAGAAAAGAGTTTTAAAAATTTATTCTGGAATCTCAGTTTTTCTGAAAGCTGATCTCCATTGAATTATACTTTATTATTGTAAGTAAAACTCCACTCAGTTTTTAAAAAATTTTCAATGATATATATAGAATATGTATTTTTTATTGTTTATATTTTGACAATTTATTTAGTGTGTCCCAGTGCAATATCCACAGAAAATACTCTGTGTGGTTAAGTAAATTGGACTGCCTACAACGCATATTTAACAGATCCGCTGTGCCAGTCTTACTCTCCTGGGTTCTAAGTGTAATCAGGGTTAGTATCACCATGCGGCAACAGAATTTCACTCCCTGTGAGGCTGATTCATGATCCCCTTGTTGACTGGGATAGACTTGGTTTAAAACTAGTCTGGATTATTAATGTCTTCATGGCTTCCTGGATCTTTCCAGTAATGACAGATGCAGAGAAGTCAGTGCCTGCCTTTTCTCTGTTGGGTGTTTATAAGGGTTTCTGGTTATCTCCTGTAACAAACACTCACCTCTTCAAACTGCTACATTATAAAAGCATATGTTTTGTCGAAATCATGGGCCAGTCTCAACTGAATATGTGAAAAAGTTGCCCCATGTCATGTCCAACATCATTGTTATTTTTATTTGGCCCAACAAGTCTGTCTGCTTTCCCTGCAGAAGTTGCTTGCATATGTGTTTGCATCTGTATTAACTTCTGACTACTGGCTAAATTGCTAGATAATGCCATTCTGTGAGAAAAGCTTCTCTCTGCACTTTATAAAAGGAACACCATTAATTATAATGAATGACTTTGGACACATGAAATTGAGCTGATGAATGAAGATTAAGAAGACTAAATTATGAAGAAAGATAACATGAATGATCTGAGTCACCAAGCATGGTTTTAACTTACATATGTGTGATTATATAAAGTGTTTGTGATATGTGTAAAACTCCAATTAAGGTAACAACAGTTTTAATGTGGTAAATGTATTATGATGGCAAGATTTGTATGTTTGTGTTAGTGTGTGATTGTGTGTGTATGTAAAACAAACATATAAATGTAGACTGGCATTATTCAACAAAGGTAATGAAGGATAAAAAAATTCAATACTTTGGAAAGAAAGCTGATTTCATTCAGGTGTTGATGGGAAGCAGAAAAGCAATGCATCCTGGGCATGCTTGTGTGCCCCAAGAGTTCAGAGTCCGCTTATTACCAAGAGACTATTATTTCCCAGTGGCCTAGTGACTTGTCTTGTTTTGTTTCAGTCCTCACCCAAGGACATGCACCTTGATTTTAGACAGCGAGGAAGGCAGGGGAAAAGAGACAGAGAGAGAGACATCAATGTGAGAGAGAAACATGTTTTGGCTGCCTCTCTCACATGCCATAACCAGGGATGAATTCACAACCTGGGTATGTGCCCTGACTGGAAATTGAACCCTCAACCTTTTGGTGTGTGGGATTTTGCTCCAACCAACTGAGCCACCTGGCCAGGGCTGACTTTTTTTGTTGTTGTTTTTAACAAGTGTTCTTTACTTCTGAAAAGAGCTAGAATCCTTTGTAATTATTACTTGTCACTGTTTCATTTGGAATACTGTTATGCTAAACAAGGACTGAAGCTATCTCTTATTTTCAGGTGGGTATCTATGAGTTATGTTCATTCATATATAACATGACTTTCAGGCCCCAAATGCAGTAGAGTAAAACTATGTGATTTTTTTTCCCACGCAACCTGTTTTTGGAGATCACCATTGGCCATTGGATGGAACTGAGTTTTATTCTTTCACCTTCAAAACGGAGGGAGGATGTATATAGTTAGATATGTTTAGTATTTCCTCCATTTTTAATTATTTCATTACTTTTGTGAGCTGTCATTTTATTAAGCCATAATATGGGAAAGTCATTTAAACCAAATGAAGAAGCTAAACTTTCCCTATTTCTATTATGTAAATGTAAAATGTTCTTGAAATGAATACATTTCAACAATTATTTACATTTCAGGATGCAGAGATACATATTCATGTTCATGTGCAAAGACTGATATAATGACTGTTCCTAAGTTAATGTGATTAAAACATATTGTTTTGTGGTTTAAAAATATCTTTGTTGATTGATGGTACTTGTGACACATAGTTTATTGGATGAGTTAGAAGTCTGTAGAAATTTTTTGATGTCCTCATGGTCTATAAGAAGTTCTTGCCTCAGGGTAATCTGTAACTAAAGATTTAGTCAATAGTTCAGACAGCAGTTTTCAATCTTTTTCATCTCACGGCACACATAAACTGCTAAAATTCTGTGGCACACCAAAAAATATACTTTTTGCCTATCTGACAAAAAATAAGTATAATTTTGATTCATTCACATGGGATGGTATTATTGTATTCACTGTTGTGATTTTATTTTATTTGACAATCTGAGGGAAACAGATCAGTGACCTGTGTAAATAGTCAGGTATTGCATGTTTAAAAAATTCTTACATTGCACAGATTGAAAACTACTGGTTTAGTATTATAATTTCCCAAAAGAGGACTCTATAACCTCCCATTTTTATATTGTTCATCACTATAATACATTAATCAAAACATGATAGCCTCTATCAGGACTGTGCCATGTGTTCTCGACGGTCTGTCGGTAACCGTGCAGCAGCCTCCGAGTGCAGGTGGAAGGCGGCACCACCTTGCGCACCCACTTCTCAGTTTAGTCTGAGGAACCGAGTCAGGACTTACAGTCCTTCTCATGCAGAGGCAGATGTCTTCACAAAAGTAGACTGCTATGTAACTCAAGGTCGACAGAACAGGAGTTGATTATACGGAAAAAATGAAATTAGCGATAGAATTTGTAAGATTATTTGTCTGTAATATTATTAGTCTTGTTTTTAAAATTCTATTTTCTGATGGATGTATGACATTATCTTTGTCTTCTTTATCAATTTGAATTTTCAGTGTAGTTGGTTCTGTTCATGTAAAGTGAAATGCAACCTTCTTTGAGTTATATCTGAATTTAGATGACCCCTTAGAATTGAGGAAAAATATCCGAAAGTTGGCATACTAAAGATTCTGAGAGGCTATTAAAAAGCATAGTAAAAAAAGTCATGCTTAACTAACACATCTATAGTCTAGTCTTCAGAACCTATTGTCTTTAACACCTATTTATATCTCTCTGAACTCTAGGATTTTCAAATAATTATTTGAGAAACATGCCAATAGTGTTCATCTATTCCCCAGATTTCAAAAATGTCCCATTTGGTATGGATTAGCTCTTAAACAGCTCCCTATTATTTTAACTTAAAGAAAAGGCTTTGGGAGAAATTTCAGGTTTGACTCTACATACTAGTAGAGAATTGCTGTTAAATGTGATTATGAATTATCAGTGGGATCAAATTGGTGACTGGCCACTTCCAACCTGCAGATACGTTGTAGTCTGCCTTAAGCAGCTTAAAAGAAACACAAAATCAGCATTTAAAAAGTCAAGATATTCCAAATGAAAATACTAGTTTCTGGCGTTCTCTGATAGAATGGAACACCTGCCGATATCAGAATGCCCTCCGTCATGGCGCAGTCAGCCACAGCAAAGTCATGCTGCCTCATATAGAAGGAGGTGCACCGGATAGAATCCCCTGCTGGTTCCCCTCACTAATGTCTCCTGGCCTGGCCACTGCAGTCATTTCAGTTTATAGTCTCTGATTTCATAGTAATTGGCCTTAACTGTGTTCCTAACCTCCTATCAAATCTCTTCTCAATAAATAGGAAAGATTGAGAACAGAACACATATAAAACTAAAGATCACAGCCTCTATAGACACGTCAGTAAGAACACAGAAAGTTTCATCTTTCTAGACAATGAACAGTATTAGAAATATGTCATATTAAAATGAAGCCCACTTCACTCAATCAAATATTTGATAGGTAGGAAAAGAATATCACAGCATTTTAAGGAAAAAATTATTAGCACTGCAAAGTAAAAAAAGTATTCTGTTTATGTCATCATAATTTTTTCACAGAGTTGAATGAAAACTTGTTTTTTTTTCACTTAGCAAGCATTTTTACACAACTCTAATGACAAAGACACTGTGCACTGGAAACCCTTGATGACACCATTCTAAAGGTACTTGATTGGGTATTTGGAGGTGAATGAGAAGGGAGAGTGAAGAGCAGATAATTTATCAATATAATCTGAATTGTAATCAGTCACTCACAGTCACAAATAACAAGACAAGCCACCTTCAAAAATGTATGAGTCTAAAGTTAAAAAGAAATAATAAAATTATGTAAATAGGAAGGGAGATAAAGTATTCAAAGCCTAGAATTAATTTGATTTCACTGAAATTGTAATAGTTTAACCATTTGACTAAAAATATCTTCTTCCAAGTAAATTGTAGAAAAGATAAGTTGCAAAAAAACCCATTTTCAATGATTTTTGTATGCAGATTAAGTTCTGAGTTTCCCAGCTATGATTTGACATATTAATTGGATTAGAGTTTAGCTTTCCATATTAAAAGCAATCACCAAATATTTATTTTGATAGTTTTTAATCCAAAGTTCAGTAACTAGACATTAAAACTATGAGGAAATCTATAATAAAACTATGAAAAAATGAATAAAACAGTATTATGGCACAGAAGTAGAATTGTTTCTAAATAATTTTTTAAAGTGTTCTATGAATATTCCACTACTTTAACCCATTTTGAATATTTACAGACCATTCTAAACATTTTGAGAACCTTAGCAACTGAATGAGTAGGTAGTCCTTTTTCTTACTTTAATCAAATATTTCAACCTGAATTCATTCATTCAATACTAAGTGCCTTTTCCATATGAAATTGTCCATAAATCTTCTAAGTCCCGTGAAAGAGAAATGTACAATTTAACATTTTTAAAGTCATGAAATTAAACTATTCTGCATTTTTAATGGAACCCTAGGTTGGGTGTGACATCCATAATCCTTTGGGAAGCTACTAAAACACTTGCAAAGAATTTTGGAAGAGTCTTTCTGATGTGTTGCTACATATACATTATTAGTCACTCTACTTCTTGTATTGCAAAGGAAATATTCTGTGCTCTTTTAGAAATAGGCCTTTAATCTTTGGAAAAAAGTTTCCTCTACTGCTAATGTGTTCTGTGACCTTGAACAAATTATTTATTTGGCTAGGCTTTTGATTGTCCCCATATATAATTAAGGTGATTAGTGCTTGAGCTTTGTAAAGAATCTGAAATTAATTATATATCAAAATTTTGGTGCTATGCATTTTTTCTTTTTATTCTCACCTGAGGACATGCTTTCTTTGAGAGAAGGGGAGGGAGAAAGAGAAAGAGAGAAATGTTGATTGGCTGCCTTTTGTAAGCACTCCAACCAGGGACCAAACCCGCAACCTAGGCATGTTCCCTGACCAGGAATCGAATCTGTGACCTTTAGGTTCATGGGACGACACCCAACCAGCTGAGCCACACCGGCCAGAGTGGTTCCATGCATTTTTTAAGTTTTAATATTGAAATAAGTCTAGACCTATAGAAGAGTAACAAAAATAGAGTTCTGTATACTCTTCGTTGAACTTCCTTTAGTATTATTATCTTACATTACTATGATATATTTGTCAAAACTAAAAAAATTAACATTAGTACATATTATTAATTAAAACTTCAGCTTTGATTGAATTTCACCAGTTTTTCTACTGCCTTTTTTTTTTTTTCTGTTTCAGAATTTAATCCTGGATCCCACAATGCCTTTAGTCATCATGTCTCCTAAGTCTCTTTCAAATTGTGATAATTTCTCAGTCTTTCCTTGGCTTCATGACCTTTACATGGTTGAAGATACTGGTTAGGTACTTTGTTAAACATCCTTTTGTTTGAATATGTCTGATGTCTTCTCATGAATAGATGGAGGTTTGGGAATTGGGGAAAGAATGTCACAGATAGCATACACTCTTTTTATTCCATTATATTAAGATTAACCATGATATCAATATAATTTTTCACTGGTGATGTTTACCTTGATCACTGATTAAGATTATGTATATCAGGTTCTCTACTCTAAAGTTACTATTTTTCGCCCAGCTGGTGTAGCTCAGTGGATTGAGCGTGGGCTGGGAACCAAAAGGTCCCGGTTCGATTCCCAGTCGGGGCACATGCCTGGGTTGCGGGCCAGGTCCCCAGTGAGGGCCATGTGAGAGGCAACCATACATTGTTCTTTCTCTCTCCCTTCTCCTCTCTCTAAAAATAAAAAATAAAATCTGAAAAAAAATCTTGTAAAGTTACTATTTTTCTCTTTTTGTACTCCTTTTGTTAAAAGCAAGTCACTAAGTTGAGCCCACACTAGAGACAAGGGAAATGAAGCTATACCTCCTAGAAAGAATGGTATTAAAGAATTTGGGTTCATGTATTAAAACAACACCATATTTAGTAAATTTTAAAAAGGAACTTTAGGGCTATGCAAATATCCTGTTTCACCTATTAATTTCAGTATTCATCAATTGGTCATGATGCTGCAGTTCCACCCACATTGAATAATTGAAATTCTTCTGTAATAAAGTCGTATCTCATCTCTCCCACTGTCGTATTTATTCAATCATTTACTCATATGAGAATAGCCTCATGGAGATGTACTTTATTATTATTATTTTTAAATAATTTATTGTTTTTCAATTACACTTGCCCGCATCCTCTCCCCTCCCCTCCCCCTCCAACCCCACCTCCCTTCCTTGCCTCCCTCCCCATCCTTGGTTCTGTCCATGTGTCCTCTATAGTGGTTCCTGAAAACCCTTCTCCCCCTTGTCCCCTCCCCCCTCCCCCCT